>JASSUY010018982.1:0-47333 GCA_032466535.1 Forpus xanthops | reverse complement strand
GAAATTCTTTCCTGTAAGGGTGGTGAGGCACTGGAATGGGTTTCCCAGGGAAGTTGTGAATGCTCCATCGCTGGCAGCGTTCAAGGCTGGGTTGGACATAGCCTTGGGTGGCATGCTTTAGTGGGAGGTGTCCCTGCCCATGGCAGGGGGGTTAGAACTAGATGATCTTAAGGTCCTTTCCAACCCTAGCTATTCTATGATTCTATGATTCTATGAATCAAACCTATTTAGCCTTGATCACAGTCGTTCTTGTTTCATGAATAAATGAATGAAATAATCCAACTGCCTGACCTAAGAATCACTCAAAGCATTTTAAGAAGGAAGGATGATCAACTGTATGTTTGAAGACAGTCTTTATGGCACAGATAGGAAAGATTTTCTCCAGATAAATACATGTTCTAATAAGATGAAACAAAACTTTAGAGTCATATTATTTTCAAAACACAACAATTTATAACATAAAGCAGGTTATTTCTCCATGTTAAGACAGATCTCAGTTTGCTTGTATTCAACAGAACATCTTTTCAGCATCCATTCCACCCTAGATATTCCAAAAAACTCAAGAAAGTCATCTGGGCATTATGAATATGAAATGACATCAGAAGAACTTGTCAGGACAGTGTGGTATTGATTGCCAGAACTGCCTGTATTGCTTCTTTTATAAGGAAGAAGCTCCAGCACCTTTGAGCTGTGTCAGTTCCATTGTCTCATAAGGTAACTGGACTATGGCAAGACTTCATATGATATGATGAAGAAATTTGGTTCCCCCGAGGCAATCAATGTTTGCTTCCAGTTAGTGTATGATCTGCTCTGAAAATGACCCGAAATCCCTCTCCTTCCCACTCAAGTGACTTCAAGCCTTTTTTTGAAATCTGAAGCTTATTATGTGCACTGAAGGTAACCACACACCATAGATAATTGTCCTGAGTTACTATCTCCTGTACCTCATTTGGCTGTATAAAACCTCTCATGGCTGAATACATAGCTGCCAAATGTCCTCATTCTAACATGCTCGTTTTTGCCATTCACCATCATGGCATTTACTCTTTACCATTCTCCACCTGTCAGCTGCATACTTGCACAGCTTCAAAACTTAAGGGGCCTGCTAAAAATTCCTAAGGGTCAATTCCTATTCAGCATGAAAAATAACAGAAAGTTGATGCTGACCTCTCTATCCTCAAACTTTGACCTTTTAGAGTGGAAGATTTACCACCCTGACCCTAATATGCTACTTGGAGTGGGAATTACTCAGGGACTGAAACACAACTTGCTGGTCCCTTTTTCACCCTAACACATAGGAATTATATTAAATTTTAAAAAGTTAAAAAAGGCTGTAAATTTTATAAATCCCTGTCATGTTCCGATGCATAGTCAAATGCTTTTATTCTTAGTAACTTTGAGGGCTGGTAAACCACTGAAAACAGCATTTGGTATCAAGAGGCCATCAGTCTTGTTCCAGAACAGGGAAGATCTACATTGTAAGTGAAATTCTAATCCATTCTCAGCCTGTCAAGGCCAGACTCAGGTCCCCAGTCACTTTTCCCCCTACCCACTTTTTAACATGCAAACTCATTTCTTATTTATAGCAAAAATGCTTCTTATCTTTCTTGTGTTATTACCAAGGAGGTTATATACCATCAGTGGCCTCAGTGGAATGCCGCCAGTGTATAGCAGTCCTGAAGCAGTATTTGGAGTTCACCTCCAGTTTGTTCAGTCCATGCTTCTCTCACTGATGTCAGTGTACAGTCAGTCACTAGTAAGTGTGGCTTAAATGCATATCTGTACCCACCAGATTTCAGATAAAATGGAATCCAACAAACATTGCTGGAGTTTTCCCTACCCCCAAGCTTATTATGCTGGTCTGGACAAGGATAAGGGTGTGATGCTGTGAACACTGTAGTGCAATGAACTGCACATTGAAGCACACTAAGTCTAGCTTTTGCTTTGGCTCATGACAGTGCCTGCAAGGAGGCAGAAACAAGATTTTCTAATGAGCCCTGATTGGTCTGAGCGATTCTTTTCACCCTATTTTGCAGTTCATCATTCATAAGCTAAGAAATACTTTCCAAAGGTCCAGATTACAGAAAACTAACATTCCCTGATTTTTTTACATTTACCTTTGGTCTTGATTACAAACTACTCTCATTTTAAAATATAGCTTCATTATTGCAGTATATGTATGTTACCACAGGAGCATTGCTAGCAATATATTTCTTCCAGTGTGCTGTAAAAAGATGTACTTAGTTGTAAAATATATCTGAGTACTAAAAAAGAAAGAAGGAACAGCTCTCAACATGCCACTAATTATATTGGTGCCACAGAATAGATTTTAAGCCTTAACTTGGAAATTAAAAGTGACATAAAGGTCACAGTGAAAGAATTTCTGAAAAAAAAAAAAATTAAAGGACTGTGAAACAAATGAAGAAGTTGCACAGAAGTCAGAGCTGGTATCATCTTAAAAATGAAAAGAGAGAGAGTGTAGAATGTAAGCCAGGAAAACAAGATTATATTTTGCAATTGTTTTCCCAGCTGATAAGAATAAAATCTGCTTTCCTGTTAGGCTTTCAACAGCCTCCAGAATAAATCTTCCCATTTCTACTCTTATTTGTATAATGAATGCTTTTTACTCGGTGTGGGTGTGTGGTGAATAAGTGATTCTGGTGACACCTCTAAAATAAATACTTTGTGTGCCAGCAGGTGCTACCCAGATAGAGCCTCTGATCCAATCTCTGAGTTTCCATTTGATAAATCAAATTAGATGTGGCCACAGGACTTTATTTTCATTAAGGAGTGCTGGATGGAAAGTTGATGTCGGTAGCAAGACTAATTGGTGTTTTGCTTTGTTCTGAAAATACTGGTTTATAAATTGTAAATTTTGCCTTTTTATCAATTATTTACCTTTTTCCGTTTATGAGAAAATGGATCTTTTCTGGGTTGTAAGTACTTTCCTGTACTGCTAGAGAAAAAAAAAAACGCATTGAAGAAAAAGCCATCTGCTTTATTCTTTCACAAACAAGTATAAAAAACCAATGAGCCTGAGATTAAATCAATTCCAAACCATAATTACCTTCAGCAGTAAATTCCAGACCTTAGCACAACCATCCCAAAGCTTAGGCAGATCTTGCAGCATACCTAGAAAGTCAATCCTGAGTGCCTGTTCAGCCCATGAGGAGAGCAGGTGCCAAAACAAAGCATCCATCTCAAAAAAGCAGAGAAGTGAGCAGCTCCTGCTGTGAGAGACCATCTCTGCTGCCTGCAGCTACCTGTGCTCACAGCTTCACTAGAATTACAGCCTGCCATTAATAACATCCTTTGATACAAACATCTCAGGTACAGCTCTACCAGAAGATGTGACTTTGTTTTCTCCATCCCATTCCAGCTGTAGCCAGTGCCACTGTCAGAGTGACTAGGTGTCACTTCCTTAACTGTACCTCAGAAACTCTCTTCACCTTTGTGTCCTGGGCAGAGCAATGCAACACTGTGCTTTAAGAAAGGGAAAAGCTATTCTAGGAGAAAGATTTCATGTTGAAACAATAGCATAGTGCTCCTGAAAGCAGTCTTTGGACAAAATATTCTCTACAGACACAACGAGCATCCAAGCAAAAAACTGGTCTGGAGTCAGCAAGTTGAAAAGCATGTGTTTTTGTTTTTTTTTTTTTTTTTTTCTATGTTTTTTGAACCAGGGCTGCAATAGCTGAAGATATGAAAGGAATAATCATTCAGTTCAATGCTTAAGATGCTGAGTATTCTGTATCTAGATTATTTTGAGACTATTATGGAGTTTTCTATGTTAACTTCACTGGAATTGTGGTGGTGGCAGCCCCAAGAGCTAGACCACCGAAAGGTAAAAATTCTCAACTTGAGTTCTCTGTGACAGGGCTTTCAATTTATTCTTCTGAAAGGGACCACCAGGATAACTTAAAATTACAGTGAGTTAGCCATGCTGGCACAGGTCATGACAGGAAAACATCAAAGACTTTTTCTGCCATGAACCAACTGTCAAGACTTTGTGTCATGTGGCTGCCAAAAGGACAGCAAAAATGCATGATTATTTGATGTTTCTGGTTTTGGTAAAGGATTACTATAAATGTAGAACTAAGCCTTTTTATTCTTTCTCCCAACCCTGGGGCAGCAAACCAGACTTTGCCTTTACCTAGCCCTGCAGCATTGTTGTGGTTTCGTATCAGAGGAGTAGGTCTATTGGCTGGGCATCAGTAGAGCACTTCTGGTACTGCTCTGCCACTTCTCTGCCTTACCATTCACTTGCCTCAGGAGAAAATTTTGCTCTTGCTAGAGACAAATGTTCTCTGGCAAGATGGTTCCTTCCTTAGACAGGGCATGTGCAAAGTTCACTGGTTTTTCACTTCTCCTGAGGGGTGCAGTTAGGTACATCATGTTTAGTCTTTGTTCCAGACAGACACTTCTCCACCACTTCTCCAGCTGTTTTGTTCTTTCTTTCTCCTGGACAAGCTTTACTGCTTAGTTCACTCTGGTCTGGATAAAAAGTTTACATGGAATTTTAATATAAAATGATTTTTAGAAGAAAAGCCATGAGCCATATGCCAAGAGAACAATTAAGGAATCGTTGTTAGACTGCAGCTGAGTTTGATGCTTCGAACATGGAGCGCATTTGCTTTTGCATGTCTGCAGAACATCATTAATCATGGGCTTTCTGGCTCCTGTGGCCCCATTCTTGTGGTGTTCCTCCTCTGCCTCTTCTGAGCAATCTATTTACTAATGACTAGCTACAGTGTGAAGGTTTAAAGGCTGAGAGGCCAAGATCAGGACCTTGTCAAGTCACAGACTTATCATCTTCTCTGGGTGTGTGTTTTTCTGACTGTGTCTGTCTCTCCTCTCCTTCTCTGTCAACAACTGATTGAGTTATGAATTAGGAACCTCTATTCTGACGGCAGTTAAGAATGGTCCACTAGGACTTTCCCCTGACATTAGTATCATTATATTTCATTTCCACTGTCATTTTCTTCAGCTTTCTAAAAATACCCACTCACACAGCTACCTCCCACAGATACCTTGTGGTAGCTTTTATTCAGTTACAAATTTCTGGGGAAATAAAATAACCCCCTCCCAACCCCAAACAAAAACTAAGAATAAAGGGAATAAAACTGTAAAAATCAGGAAGAAGAGAGAACAAGAAATATTCTTCTCTTTACGTTCAGTAGCAAATACAAAAAAAAAAAAAAAAAAAGAAAGAAAAATAACCTGTTCCCAACAGGCAATTTTAAGATATATCTTCTGTCAGATATTAAAAATGGTGATCTATGTAAATGTATGATACAAAACCCCCCATATCTAGTGTGAATTATAGGAACAGCTATAATCTAGTCACAAATAAGAAATACATTTTCTTTATTAGTGTGTGCAAATACCATTTCAGTAACAAAATATTTCCTGTCTAAAGTTATATGCTTGTGTTAGATGCATTTCTTTCCTTGAATTTTTCTAATTCCTTTCTAAATCCGATTTTACTTTGATGCCCACAATTACCCTTTAACAGTGGATTCCAGTGTTTAGTTTTACTCTCTGTTAAAAATTATTTCCTTTTGTGTGTTTTTAAGTTGCTGATAAATTCAGTTGATGCTGCCTATTTTTTGTATTGCAAGGAAACACCAATAATCTTTTCCTACTCATTTTCTCTCTTTCCACTGCTCACAGTTCTGTTATCACCACTCTGTCATCACTTTTTCAGGCTGGTAAATCCTGGGCTACATGCATCTGGTACAGCAGTTTTTGTCAGAAAAACTAAAATGATACCAAACCTCTGTAACCTAAATGACTCACATTGCACAAGCCACCTGGAAGAATAATTTTAACTCATTTACACTTGAGAACCTAAGTTATTTTAAATAAGTCACTCCCTTTAAAAACTGCAGTTATTTAACCCCTCAGAATATGACCTTTTCTGTTTAAAAAATTGCTAATACCAACATTATCCCAGGCCTGTAGTTCGTTCCTGAACAGTAACATCATATAAGATGCTCTCACTTGCTCCCATGTTGCAACTCCTAGTACTCAAGGTTAATATGATGTACACTGTAAGATATATCTATCAACTTGAAACCTGAAGATACAGGATGTACACTACATTTATTCCAGAACAGACAATTTGAGAGATAAATCTTGCCCTTGCTCCTAAGACTTTGTGTACCTGAGTGGATAAAAGTGTGGCACAAAGAGGTTTTGCAGGTTTAGCATTGCTTCAGAAACTATCTTCCTAAACAAATTCAGCATTAGCTTTCAGCTGAAAATATATAATTCGGTAATGATGTGTTTACTAATCATTCTTGTAAATATCCTTAGCTGGATTTTTCTGTAGAAAAGCAGCAAGCAAAAATGTCACAGTTTTGAATGAACAAGGGGAAAAAAATCCCTCCAAATTTTAACATACTTTAAAAATTGTAACTGCTTGGAATTAAATACTGTGTTTTGACTGGGAGAGTTAATCCTCTTCCTCTCTCATTCACAAGATATTCCTCGTGATGCGGTAGTTAAAATATTCTACCATTTGCTTGTGTGCAATTTCCTTTCATTTCAGCGAGACTACATGGAAGTGAAAAAGAACTCCCTTTTATGGAGGAAATTTTCTGTTACATGCTCTATTTTCAGTGAGCACATCCCATCCTTGTCAAAGGCACATGTATGCACAGGATAGTTGCAGAATATATTCTGCTGTATCACATTATTCACAAACTTGGTTTTACCTGCACAGAAGATTGAGTGCCAGATCCTGCTAAGTTTACTTATATGAATTGTATTACTGATTTTGTGGCTAAATGTACAAAGAAATCTGGATTTAGGCCACTATATTTCTAATACACAACCCCTCTCCCCATACTTATCCACTCCCTATCAGTTTTGTTTTAATGTGAGAAAGCACAATGAAAAAAACAATTAATTTCCATGGATGCAAAAGAGCAGATAGATTTTAACTGTATTTTTCAGCCAGTGCTCTTTTGACATTTGAGGAGGAAGAGCAAGTCCTTTGCATCCTACATACCATGCTACCTGGTTCTCCCAGCGCATACCTATTCCACTGGAGAGGGCAGAGGTAGGTCAGGTCTCATTTAGCAGTGCTTTCAGGTAGGACCCCCCCAATCCCCCATGTGGTTACTATCTATGCTTCCTTGTTTTTCCAGTGCAAACCAGAATTGTCTTATCAGATAGAGATGGGTAGATACCGTACAAGTCTCTCTTTATCTGAATGGTGCTTTTGGGTAAAGCTCAGGCAGTGACACATCTTTACACTAACACTCCAAGTCCTGGTCCCATCACATGCTGCTTACTACAGCTGTGGTTCTTGCACAGTCTTAATACTGGTTGTTAGCTATTACATTGAGCTAGGTAAATAGGAAGAATCACTGTGTTCCCAAAAAATGCTCTGGCACAACGTGTGTTGTCACAAAATAACGTTAAATGGACACTCAGTTTGAAGCTGTCTGCTAGGTTCATTGGCTCTGACTGATTTCAAAACATCACATTGATCAGCATGTACAAAGTAATTTACAGAAAACATTACTCAAAATAAATAGGAATTTGTCAAAATTACCTAGATGAGTAATGCTTTTCTTATAACATAGCATTTAAAAATAAACATGCTTTCATCTTACCTCCCTTCCAATAGTTCCAAAGTATTATAATTATTCTTGGATAGTTGCCCTATAAACTGAGATAGGACACTTTAAACAACTATTCTCTTTAAAAAAATCACATTATTTTCATGCCTTGGCATGATTTCTCACATAGTGACTGAGCCAGGTGTTTCCAGTATAAAGGTCCAGCTGATGAGCTGACAGAATATTATCATGTCTTATTGGAGTCACACATGGCTTGCTGTTAGAGCTCTGTATCAGTGGGAATCCAAATCCTAGAAGTGTTAGAAATAAGTTTATTATTTACAAGAGAGAAAGAAGATTACAAAGTTATTTGTACCAAAAGCCAGACCCATTTTATTTTGATTTCTAGACTGTTTTTATTTTTTCCATGGATTTTTTGTGTTAGACATTGTATTCAGAATCATTTGCCTGTTCATTCCTATCCAGAATAATGATAAATAACTGCTAACTAATTGCTATAAATGTTATATGAGTATTCAATTTGTCCTTATGGGGTACTACTGCTTGATGATCCTTCTGAAATGGCAGAACTCCGAAATCCTTTTAGCAATGAAAATACATGATAGAGGCATTCCTGCCATCATATATACATGTAGCTTAAATCAAGCTAGAAATTTAGGTTGATTTAATTTTGGTGTTTATTCATTTAGAAAAGCCTGGTTCTAACAGATGAAGTCTACACACATATTCTTTGGACTTTAATGGCAAAGTTAATTTCATTCTTCATCCATTTCTCTGATTGCGAACCAATTCACAGTCATGAACAGTTACATTTTTGTGCAACTTGAATACAGTGAGGCTCCCTGATTCCAAGTGCATCTCAGAGTGTAATTCTTTCTCATTGGAGCACATAAAAAAAAAGTTCACTGATTTCTTTGAGGTTCATGGATGTTGCCTGTGTTTGTTTTATTCGGCTTGAAGTATATAATTCAGATCTCTTTCTGGATTTCAAATACTGCAAAACTGAGGAAGTCTAAATCCTGGGTTTGACAGTTGCCCATCTTGCATGAATCTGTGCTCATTAAAAAAGACATTTTGGGACTGAGCACACACAATACTATTTTTTCATTAATATTGGGTTGAGAAATTGTTTTTTTTTTTCTTGAATAAGACAATACAGCTTACTACTGTATCTTTAAAATTTAGAATATTTTAACATATCATCCACTCTGAAGTCCTGCTGGCAAGCTGCGCAAAAGATACATACCAGTTTCCGGATACTTGCCCCAGTATCCTATTAACTTCTCTGCACGTGATAAGGTATAATCATAGTATGATTCATGAAAGTTCTTTAACCATGAAACATTACTACAGCGGTTGATGTGAGTTTTGTCCAGAATTGAACATATAATCCTGACCTGGTTCAAACCATGGAAAAGTAATTTTGCAAAATGTGTATTACCATTCCGAATTATGCTTTATCCTGAAGCCTTAAGAACGGAGACTTTATTTTTTCTGCCCACATGTTTGTGACTTTTTAGAAGAACATATTCAAATAGTTATTTTTTCCTGTTTCTACTTTTCTCCATTGAGTGTAAAAAATGAACAAAGTACAGGGTTTATTTGGGGTTATTGTCGGGGGGAGGGGTGTTGTTTAGTTTATTTGGTTGGTGGCTTTTTTGATTTTGTTCTTTTTTGTTTTTTTTTTTTTTTCCAAAAATGCTTCTATTCTTTGTGATTCTACAACTCTTCAAACTTGCTCCAGTTCTAAAACAATTATCAGATCTGCACTCACATATTTTTCCAAAGGTATGGAAGTGCTGAAAAATTCCTGGCACAGAAAACACTATTTAAAAACAAAGTAGGAAAATGATAGGCAATGATTTCTAATATGAGAAGATAAAAAGAGGGTGAAAAAGAGAAGAAAAGTTTTCTTGACAGTCAAATTAAATTTATTTCTGTGAAAATTAAAAAAGGAGAAAAAAAAAGAAGTATATTTTTCATTAAAAGGAGACTTTGTAGTGACAAATTTGATGTCTTTGCACTTGAGGCTGATGGTGATGAATGAGTGATGAACGACACTCTCTAGAGAGAGTTAGAAGACCCTAAACCAAGCTTTGATATAAACCAAAGCAAATGCTAATAGTTTATTTTTGATATAAAATCTTTTGTACTTAAAAATCTGACCACACTATCTCTCCATGATTCCTTGTTCTTTTAGGAGAGAGGTGGAACTAGGAGGGTGATCCTCACTTGCCTGCTCAAGGCACCTGTTATTCTACTTTGATTATCACAGTGGGGCTTGAGAACACAGAGGACTTGTTTCAGTGTTTAGTGGCTGTACTGGGAATCAGGAAAATGCACATCACTGTTGGTGACAAACTGACCTCTCCAGATCTTGGATTCAATCATCAAAAGAAAAGTTCAATAGCACTTACCTATAGTTACACCTGTTATTGTGCTAAAACAAATCTGGAAAGCTCAAAATTACATTCTTCTTATTTTATAAACATATTAATAATAATAACAATTTTCAAATTTGTTGTTCAAATCATAGAATCATAGAATCACAGAATAGTTAGGGTTGGAAAGGACCTTAAGATCATCTAGTTCCAAGCCTCCTGCCGTGGGCAGGGACATCTCACCCTAGACCGTACTGCCCAAAGCTCTGTCCAATTGCCCTTGAACGCTGGCAGGGATGGAGCATTCCCAACTTCTTTGGGCAAATTGTTCCAGTGCCTCATCACTCTCACAGTAAAGAACTTCTTCCTTATATCTAACCTGAACTTCCCCTGTTGAAGTTTGAACCCCTTGTCCTATCTCTACAATATACAAATCATTTATGCATTCTTATTGGATTGCATTAGAGGGATTATGCAATGCAATAGCTACATCAGACATTTCTCACACCTCTCTGTATAACCCTTTCCCAGGTGTATCTTCCTGTAACTTTTTCCAGACACCTGGATACAGTGAGGAAGTTCAGCTTTTCACTCGTGTGAACATCACCTTGGAGATGAGTTGTTTATCATTCAGACAATGGCAGAGGGAAATGATTAATGATATTCACTCAGCAGCAGTAAAGTTAGTAAAGAGCAGTGTATGGGCTGTCATACCAGCTAGGTAAACCTACTAACTGAATGAGATAATTGCATAATGCTCCAGTCACTGAACTGCTTAATGATACATTTGTATTAGAAGCTATCCCAGATGTCTGTGTCTTAAAAATTACACTCAAATACCAGATTTAATAGGTTTTGTATTTTTATGCATGAATAAAAGAAAGCAATGGGGGAATGTGGTGGCTTGAAGTCTTAATTTAGCAAGATACTGAAGCATGTGCCAGCAAAGTATAAATAGCTCTGTCGAAATCAGTGAGACTTTAGGAGCATTGTGGAATTGCTTTTATTCTGGAACAGCATGGATGCATCTTGCAACAATGTCATCAGAATTCAGAAAGGAGAAGGGGATGGAACAAATAGTATCAAAGAATAAGCCTGCTGTAACAGTACCCATTACTTGGGATGAAGTATATCAGTGAACAATAAGTAAGCCATATAGCTTAATAAAGAGCAAACAATGTGTTTACAAGCACATACAAGTAAGATAATTTATTGTCTCAAATGTCCTTCAGAGTGTAATGTGGGATGCTAAATTGATTCTTTTGCATACTGATGACAGTCTAGCACTACCACATAGATGCTGTGTGACAGAATATGGATGTGCCTTACTTATGCTGTTTCAGAGCCCATAAAATAAAGAACAGAATTGGAGATTACTAAGACTGTTCAAATTCCTCTGTGCCAATCCTTCATAATTATGCTCCTCTGAAGTTTCTTTAAATCAGAAAGTACACTCCCCAAATTTTTAAATTAGACAATGTAGGGATCATTCTCTTTCCCAAAAAATTAGAAAGGAAATCCTCTTAATTATAGTCTGAACAAGATCAGATCCTAAAATGGCTGCTCCTGAAAGAGTTTAAGCAGGGAGTTCAGCTATGCACATATATTTTACATCTATGGTCTTGAGTCACAGCATTCAGATTCTTTTCAGCTGACCCCAGAAGCTGGCACTGTACATGAAATTGCTGTTGCAAAGCCACGATGCCAGACAAAAAGGGCGTTAGAAGGCTTTCAAACAAACAAGGAAAGGAGCAAAAGGTAAAATCAGATATGAATCTTGGAGAAATAAAACTCACAATAATATCTGGATTCTGCATCTGCCCAGCATATGTAATTTCTGGCAATGAGTAACTACTGTTGGAGAAGTAAATAAAGAAGGATGACAAAAGAATCAAGCTCAACACCACGGCTGTAAAAATCAGACAGGGCCAAGTTAATAATGAAATAACATTGATGGGCAAAGACTGTTTTTTTTTATTCTTCCTGTTTTTTTAAGAAAAGATTCAGTCTGCACATGCTGCAGACAGGGAAATGCTGATATGCCACAGTTCAAAAGAAAATTTAGCATAGATATGATGTGTCAAAATACTCAGGTAACAATCTTTTTCTCTCTGCTTAACAAGTTGTCATTTTGGATTGTTCTTTTAATTTCACAAAAGGAAAAATGCTTTCTAGACTAAAAAGCATGTGGAAGCCAGACAGTGCCAGAAAAGTGTTTGTATTTGACATGGAGATGCAGTTCTTTCTTTGTCATGGGTATGTCATAAACATTCAGTTCAAAAAGAAATTGAATGGACAAATGCTGTCCTCTTGATTTATCTTTTTATAAAATTCTTCTAAAATTCATGTCAAAGATATTTTTTAGAGTATTTCTGCTATCCTTTCAAGGCCCAGAAATCGCATTATGGGATACTATGGAACAGTCACATAATATCTTTCTAGTGATAGAGGATCATTTTGGCTCTTTAATACAAACTGCTATTTGGGAAAAGGAAGAGTTGCTTCATCCTAGAGGAACAGTATCTGCTAGATGGAGCAGTCTTAACAGAGACTGAAAAAAGAGTGCCTCAGTCTTTTCTAGGACACTTCCTAAGTGTCCCAAGTCAAGTCCTTTCTGAGAGAAAACCAAATGAAAGGGGTATGTTATAGTCCAGATTATAATGACCTCTTTTTCTTCTATATGGGAATAAACTACAGAAAGTAGCTTCAGCACTGTGTGAGACATGCAGTGCACAACAAGGATGCCAGATGATCATCTACATTCTTCCATGGTCATGTTTCAGAACCTTCACATCTTTCTAAGATGTTTTAGAGAACACTCTTAGATGCCTGAAAGACTTAAGAAAAGTTGACAGTAGGTGACCCGGCACTTTATAATATTATCAGCCCTCATTCACCTAACCAAGCAGGCACAGAGATGCCTGGAAAAAAAAGCAACTTCAGATAGATTTGCTATCCAATCCCCTCAGCAGCCCCAGGGTTTTGAAATTTGTTACTGCCTTTTATGCACCATCTTTTCCAAGACCAGCAGATGCTGATAACAGGAAATTTGATGTTGTCCTAAACATGTAACAGCTTCCAGAAACCCAGATCTGTCTTAACTTTTGTTATGTGAAATCTGCAGAATATGTTTCCAGCTAATATGTAGTACACAGCATCATAGGAACTATTTTTATCTTGCTGTATTCCTAACATTCAACTTCTCCTTGCTGGGTCTTTGTGAATCCTAACGCCCCAGACACCTGGAAGTACAGCCAGCATAGAACGTATTTGTGAATTTGCCACCTGTCCAACTGAGAAAGGCTCATTAAGTGCTTAGAAATTAAGAAGGCAGATGCAAAGATAATGTAATGTTATTTTAAAAAAAAAAATATTTTAAACCAATCTGATAGTATTTTTATATGGTCTGGGGAGAAAGAGGTCTAAACTATGAATGAGGGTCTGACAAAGCAGGATACGGCACTTCCTATTCTAAACAAAACCAACACTAAAGCAAAGCAAAGACTGTTAAGTAGGAAGGATTGCAGATTGAAGTTTGAAAACTCTGCTTTAATTCCAACCCTTGTATTTATGAATTAAAATAAAGCTATGCTTTATGTATTTTAAATTGATTTACCAAATAGTAAGACTTGCAATTCCCTGCAACCTGTAATTGTTTATAGAATCTCTTAGACAGCACCTCTGAATCCTCTGTGCAATGGCTGCACTTAGTGTGAGCAAAAGCTCTTCAGTCTGAAAAAGTGTAATTTTTGAGACATCTCTGCATTTCCTGTCTTGGGGCCTGCTGAAGAAGGTGTTAGGTCAGGACAGTCTGCTGGAAGAGAAACACCTTGGAGGTGGAGAGGGGGAGAGGCTTTCCGAAATACCCTTGAGAAACTGAGGAGTGGGGGGGGGGGGGAAAGGTGTTGAGTGTGTGGAAATGTTTACGAGACTCCATATTGATTTCACTGTCCCAGTTGGAATTTCTCTCACAGTCTTCATTGCACAGAGCAGCAGTAGAAGAAAAGTTAGTCTAAGCTCAGTTGATGTCAATAAGCTCATCTTCTATGATCCTTCTGTAGTCAACAGAGTAAGGTGGAAAGTCTTCCAGTGCATGGCACTGGAGGAGCTCACTTTACGCAATCAGGGTCTTTCCTCATTGACTATAAACACTTAGGGGCTTCCTAGGCTACTAATTTTGGCATCTAAATTGATTATCTAAGTCGATTACCTTATCAACATTATGAAGTATGGACACATGATTGTTGCCACAGAAAAATGTCTTTCTTGGAGGGTAGGGAAGGTTAATGGGTCTGGGTCTTTTCGTGGTGCTTCATGTGGCCTCTTCCTTGCTGTGTTTCCAAGAATTGCTGTTTGTCCACTGGAAGACAGTGTTACATTTTTCCCTTATTTGAATTGATTGGTTGACACATAATCTGGATGGGTGCCAGAAGATGAACCCTACTCTCTGGAACTGGCTCCAAAGACAAGTCTCTCCCTATTTTCCTCATATACTAGAGAATATGGAGGATCTTTACCCCATTGAACTCAGCTCTCATCATAATTCTTATTTGCAAACTCTGAAATGTCAAGAAAGCAGGAACTTGAGGTGTTCCATAGTTTTTGATTGCAGCTGGAATTTGCAAATCACTTTTCATCTCATTCTTGTTTTGTCCTACAAAGGGCTTCTGGTGACTTTGGACTTTTCCAGTGTCCATGCAGCCTTTGTAGAGAAGTCTCCTGATTTTGGAAAGTTGCCCGTGTATAATTTTGTATCTTTCCAGTTTATTGCACAAAAGGAGAAATGCTGGGAAAGACTCAGCAGAACATTTTCAGCCTTTTTGTTGTTTCCTTAAAAAGCCTTGCAGCAACCTTACAGGGACATTGGGGAATAGAATGCTCCCTTTCTCTGCTAGTATCTCCTGAACAAATGCCTAAACTCACTGTACAAGAGTTTTCCATACTGCAGTCCCTCTCTGGGAAACTCTCAGACTCTTAAAGGCCCTTTTAGCAGGTTGAACATTAGCATGTGTTCTGTGCTGTGTTGATTACCTTCCAGATATGGAGGCACCATAACAAAGCCAGTCAGCTGTCAAGCTTTAGGATTTATAACTATTAGAGCCAACAACACTCTGCTTTTTATAGAATTCAACCATAGGAATCTGCAAAGGAACAGGCACATGTACAAAAAAAATTCTCATGTATTTGGCATTCTCATGGCATTTGTGTTGTTGTTGACGGCTTGTACTGGTACACACTGCAGGCTTTGCTTTCCTGGCAAACAAGTCAATATGGAGATTATGGTAAATCATTTCTGATTTTTATGCCTGTTCTCTTCTTAGCTTGAAATCTTGTTTCATGAGAGTATTTTTCTTCCAGATAAAAGCCTCATCTGAGATTCAGACATATTTGGGTTTGAATTCCAGACACTGACTTGGAAAATCTTGCATTGCACATGGAAAAAGTGATACCTGATTCTAATGGTGCGCTGTAGCTTTAGCATGCTCTCATCTAGTGGCAATGCTTTCTTAGCATACTGTGCTAAACAAAGCCCTCTTTAATGAGGGCCTGCAAATAATTTGCAAGCCTTGTGAGAAGTCAGAATTTTTCTTTACACAGTTGCTATCAGAACTGAATGCTAATGTGTTACAGTATGAAAAACTACTTTTTGTATGTATGTACAGGGTTGTGTATGTGAGTATAAAGACATTGATTCCTATATTCTGTGTATACTACAAGCAAGACTGCTCTTCTGCCAGACTGCTGAATACGTGTATAAATTTAAGCTATCTACCTTCCCACCTCTGTGCTTTTTAACACTCACCTACCTATATCCTGCCTGCTTGCCTGTTGATTTTCCAGTCTGCTTTCAATCAGACTTGCAGCCAGTCAGCCATCCTCAGCATCGGCAAAAGAGTTCAGAAACTGATGTGTCTGCAGAAAATCACTTAGCAAACTTAATGGCCCCTTAGTGTCATTGCCCTATGCGCTTTCTGGTTTTCCATATCCTAACTGATTAAATGAATAAGATTTTAAAATGTTCTTGGAATTGACTTAGAAATATAAGGAATAGAGGTCATTTAAGTGGCATCTGGAGGAAAGGAGAAATCATTACATGAATGCAAGCCTAAATTTTTAGTTACTGAGGCCACTTCTGCAGCTGAATTTTTGGCAAATCAAATTTCTACTTTAAAATGTAAACAAGAGTTATCAGGACTTCACTCTTTGGATGATAGTTTTCAAGAGCAAAATAGGTTCTGCTAATATCTGTCTTGCATTGTTATGGAGGTTTGAAGCAACATGTTCAGTTTGGAGTAAGGTGTTTTTTCTTTCCAATGACTATTCCAATAGATCAAAGGAAAAATCTCCCCACAGCACTTGGTTTGGTCCCATTTAAAAGGAAAAATCTGTAAACTTTATTTGCAATTTGCCATTTCAATCAGCATCTTCCTGACAGAACAGAATAGCTGTTGGCTCAGGTGTCTAATGCTGAGGCCAAATGAGATTAGGGAAGGTATTATTAGCTTGCATATCCCGGAACAGTTCATGGTTCATGATAACTGTTGAATAACCAGGGTCAAATCGGTGTAATGACACTAGTAATATACTGAAGTGCTTCCACAAAAAAACTGATTGTGCCAAGCCTATGATAAGCCATGTGTCCCAGTATTAATGATGAGAGAAACTAGAGTAACCTGTCTGTGCCTAAGTTTATATGTCAATTGAAAGGAAAAAATAATGATCATTTATTTATTTTACAAGTATTCTGCATGTTTAAGTGGTAGATATCTCTAAATGATTAAATAACAAGAACTGCAGAATCTTTCCATTGTCACTCACATTTGATAGTTTTCTTGGCTTTACTGGAGGCTTTTCTTCCTGTAACCAACTATTTCACTACAGGTACTCTGAACAGTTATATGTAGCAAATCCACCTGTATGTACCTTTAGCATCTCTTTGAGTTTCATATTGTTTGATTGTGGAACGAAGTGTGGCTTTAAACTGAACAAAAACATACATTTGTTTTCACTTTGGAGAGAACAGTTTCTATTTTGCTGCCCTGTCTTCAAAATGTCAGACAATACTGAGGCTCAACTGTTTACAACAAAGTTCTGTCAAGGCTATATTGCCTATTTATGGCTCTTATTGATCTCTTCAGTATTGCTGTGAGACTTTGAACTTCAATATTTTGTTAAATTTCACTTCTAAGCTGATGGTACTGAGTCATAGATTGCTTTCATGGATTTGAACTACGTTCCAGTTCAAGACATGATTGGAATTGCTTTCTCACACCCACTAAATATTGCTCACTTATGGATCAACAACTCCTAGCCTTGAGTTACTAATCTAGGCATGCAAATCCTTTAAATGTGGCTATTATTCTTCTTTTCATCATCCATATGTAGGATTTTATCTGATGATTGCAGGCAGCCAAGAATGTCTGTAGCACATTTGGAAAACCTTTCCAAAACTACACTGTGATCCTTACTCCCATTGCTATTCACGTGTAAGCTCTATTCACTTTGCTCTTTCAGTGGCTTCATAGTCAGTCCTTCTTATTTTTTTCCCCTCTACCATTTGATAAAATACCTACTAAAATACAGGGGCTCTGTATTCAATAGAATTATATTCCTTCTTCATTTTCCAGATTTATCCAGCAAGGTGCTGAAGTGCTGAAAGCTCTTGTGTTCTGCATGAAAACTCTGCAGACAGAACACATGAGGATCATCCATTGCATGTTAGTTTTGATGTACTTTCAGTCGGCCATTTTTGGATCTTGTGTTTAAGTCAAGACCCAAAAAGTCTAGATTTAAGTCTGTAAGGGAAAATAATGGCTCAATGTCAGTGCAAATGTTTACTGGAGTGATTTCACCAGTGGCACCTAAGCTTACATATGCTTTTGCTTTTTTTGTTATTGTGCAAAAGCATCCAAGAGGCAAGATGGGAATTACGGAGAGACTAAGTACTGGCATATTTATACAAGAAGCTATAGATGGGAAATAATTTATAACAAATGTATCTGATCAAAAAATCTTAATTTATTTTTTCTGCAGCATAGTCCTGATCTGTTCAGATCAGTATTTGTCAACCCAGCCCCTCATCAGAAATGTAGTTAGTGCTTTATAAAAAAAATGAAGTGACAGACCTCTGTGAGGTGTGAAGATGATCCCATAAATCTATTTGTGGTTATCAAATACAGACAAGGTTGCTAGTTGTATTTTCTAAGATAACAAGGTTCCTAAAGATTCAGGAAGACACTGAAGAATTGTTGGATGCACATAGGCACTTTGCTCCCCAAGATGCAGGTGGGTACAGAGGTTCAAGTCCATTAAAGAATGTGGGTGTTATAACATCTGCTATGAGAGTACCCTCAAGCAAAACCCCTAGTTCAAGCTGGGACTTTTCACTCATTGCACAGAGTCAGAAGCTTAAGATCAAGAAGATAAAACTTACCAATAATAAGGCATTCAGGGAGCAGCAAGCTTTAAGTCCTTCCTTTGATGAGCAGATCATTTCTACTTTGGATTCATTACACTGCAGTCTCTTTAAGACTGGTGTGTGGGGTCATATTTCAGAAGAACAGAGGACAGTGCCTCTTTTCTTCCAGAGAACAGTTATTAATTAAGCAGGTGCCTTTCTGGGTACCTGTGAAGCTTTCCTATCAGAAACCTGAGCACTGACAGACTTTTAACACCTAAACACCTACAGAAAATTTTGAGAATCTGTACTTTAGACTTGAGTGCCTAAACCAATCTTTAAATATCTCAGACCTTTAAGGACCTAAACTTAAGTGGTATTTTTAAATTTTTGTTAAAGCTTTGGAGTTCTCATTATGTTCTTATATACACTTTGAGGTAACAAAAGACTTCTAATGCTGGATATGGCTAGCGTGCACAAACACTGAGTTGAAGCAGGGATGTGAACCACAGGTCCTCTGAGTAGTTACACATGCAGTCTAGTTTTCATGAACACTAGCATGTTAACATATAACCTCAAAGATTTGTTCCCACAAACGTAAGTGCTGCTAAAACTCCATCACTTTCATATTTCCAGAGAAACTAATGTAAAAAGAGTGTAAGATTGACCCCTGCACCATTTAAAACTTTATATGGTTACTTATATTAAAAATGTTCAACATTCGTCTAACTGTAACTGTAAGTGTAGCTTTTAAAGTATCTGAAACTCTGGACTATTATTTATTGTTCTAGGAAATTACTTTTAATGAGAGCAGCACAGAAAACTAAAGACTTTTGATTCTAAGTCTAGACTAAAGCTCAGCAAATAGTCCAGAGACAGTGACTTTCTGACTTACTGCCCAACGTGGAGGAACAACCTCAGTGACAAAATGGCTTACTTCAGATAAGAAAGTTGGCCAGAACCTCTATGGGACCTATGCTCAGAGGAAATACATGCACTGTAATGTCGAGCAAATTTCTCTGAGGGGGCTGCTTCCAGATTTTCTGATTTGGTGCCCACTATGTGCAGTATAATTTGAGAGCTTTTTACTGGAAATGTTACTTTCATCCTGCTTTTTAGGCTTTTAGCACCATGAAATTGACAGAATCAAAAAGATGATCCATGAACAGACACCACTGATAGTTTCTCCAGTCCTTGAAAGAAATGGAGCAAGGCATAATATCTATAGCAGTAGCCTGGAGAACATAAAGAAAGATTATAGAGCTCTGGGAGAGGTGGTTAGGGGCTCTGGAGCTCAGATTGTCTTTTCCTCAATTCTCCAGGATACAGGGGAGGACCTTAAAAAGGCTAGAAGGGCTGGCCAGGTTAATAAATGGTTAGAAAGTTGGTTCTATAGTCAGGGGTTTGGGTACCTTGAGCATGGGACTCAATTTAATAGGCCAGGTCTACTGGGGACTGGTGCAGCTGGTTCGACAAAAAAAGGGAAGAGTGGATTTGGTAGGAGCCTTGCCAGACTGGTCAAGGATGCTTTAAACTAAATGTGTTGGGGGAGGGGGGCATTGTTCCATTCCAACACACCCAGTCACTTGCCAGCACCTATAGTAAATGTTTGGAGCAATGTAACAGATACTACAGCTGCTCCAGCCAATGAGCCAGCTTCAATTGGAGCTCGGCTCAGATGCCTCTATACAAATGCCCGTAACATGGGGAACAAACAAGAGGAATTGGAGATGTGTGCACGTCTACGGGGATATTATATCATAGGTATTACAGAGACATGGCGGGATGGCTCCTATGACTGGTGTGTTGGAATGGAAGGTTACAGGCTCTTTAGGAAAGACAGGCCTGGCAGACGGGGAGGGGGAGTTGCTGTTTATGTTAGGGATAGGCTGGAGAGTATGGAACTCTGTCTGGGGACAGGTGAGCAGTTGACAGAGAGTTTGTGGGTCAGGGTTAAAGGGAGAACAGTGATGGGAGACATTATTGTGGGGATCTGTTACAGACTGCCTGACCAAGAGGAATCTGTAGATGAAGCACTCCATAGACAGATAGGAATAGCCTCATGCTTGCAGGCCCTTGCTCTCATGGGGGACTTCAATCTGTTGGAGGGATGGTATGGCCTGGCACAAACAATCCAGAAGTTCCTCGATTGTGTGAAAGACAACTTCCTTCTGCAGGTAATAGAGGAACTGAAAAGGAGAGGTGCCATGTTTGACCTCATCCTCACCAACAGGGAAGGGCTGGTTGGAAATGTGATGCTCCAGGGCAGCCTTGATTGCAGCAATCATGCGATGGTCAAATTTGAGATCCTCAGGACAGTGAGAAGAGTGTGCAGCAAACTCACTGCCTTGGAATTCAAGAGAGCAGACTTTGGCCTCTTCAGGAACCTGCTCAGCAAGGTTCCATGGGATATAGCCCTAGAGGGCAGAGGGACCAAAGACTGTTGGTTGATATTCAAGGATCACCTGCTGCAAGCTCAGGAGTGATACGTCCTTATTAGAAGGAAGTGCTGCAGGAAGGCCAGGAGACCTCCTTGGTGGATAAGGAGCTGCTGAGGAAAATTCAAAGGAAAAAAGAGGCTTATAAAAGATGGAAGATAGCATCATATAAACAGCATAAAGAGGACATGGAACTATTGAAAAAAGTCCAGAGGAGGGCCACAAGGATGATCAGAGGACTGGAGCACGTCCCCTATGACGGTAGGCTGAGAAAGTTGAGGCTATTGGACCCGGAGAAGAGAAGGCTGTGTGGGGACCTCGTAGCAGCCTTCCAGCACCTGAAGGGGGCCTAAAGGGATGCTGGGGAGGGACTCTTCATTAGGGACAAGTGGTAATGGGTTCAAACTTCAAGAAGGGAAGTTTAGATTGGGTATGAGGAAGAAATTCTTTCCTGTAAGGGTGGTGAGGCACTGGAATAGGTTGCTCAGGGAAGTTATGAATGCTCCATTGGTGGTGGTGTTCAAGGCTGGGTTGGACAGAGCCTTGGGTGATATGGTTTAGTGGAAATTCTCCCCGTCCATGGCAGAGGGGTTGGAATTAGATGAGCTTAAACTCCTTTCCAACCCTAACTATTCTATGATTCTATGTACTAGAGCAAAAATACTTGGTACTTCAGAAAATGGCCATGGATCACTGAGCAGGTTTTTCTGCCCTCTGAATTTGAAATTTATTTCTGCCTGAAATATTTGGTAGGGGCCTTCTTAAGAAATAAGTTTTATGCTATGATTCAGCCTGCCATAGAGAGTGTCATATGTCTATATCTTGATATGCTTATAGAACATGCCTTTGCCAACTAAGTAGCAGAACAGTATTCAGCCTTTATATAAGACTTTTTATTAATATATCCAAATACTTTCCAACTAAAACTCATGGATATAGAAAGTAAAACTTGAAGGAACAACTCAATTCTTTTGCTGTTATAGATCATAAATACAATGCACGTTTCTTAGTCTACTGACTTTCTCAATTCTTCCTACTTGAAGATTGACTTGGAAAATTCATTTGTGTTGTTAATTAACTGCTTTGAAAAGTTGCATTATTTTTAAGAAACTCAGTTTAAAATGGAATATATTTTTTAAAGGATAACATTCTTACATGATGCTAATGATAATTAATACATTATTGCTTGACCGGAGTGTTCCAACAGAAAGGTCCAGTGATGTCATAAAAAATCTCTGAATAAACTTTATGGTAGATTAACAAGCTTTTTTTCTAAGAGAGATCTTAGGGATGTTCGAAACTAAAAATAAGTTAATAGACTTCTGAGGGTCCACTGGCTACTGGTTATTAAGCCACGAGCTGTAACTAAGAACAATGAGCCTATTATCAATAGGATTATACTTTCTATAGAGCAAAATGCAACTCCACTGGAAAATGTGTGAGGACCTGCAAATCAAACAGGATTGAAGGGTACTACTCTAAGCAGATAGCATGCTCCTCCTCCACAACAGGCACAAAATTTGAGAGAGCCATGATTTGCTTTTTCATAGGTTTTGACTTTCAAAATCCAAATCTTGACTGCCAAAGGCTGCGCGAGTTCGAAAACATAACTGAAGAAATGTGTAGAAGATCCATTGAAAGCTATGAAGTCTAAAGAAAGGGGCAGCCAGCTGTAAATCAGAGGAGGTGGAGAAGGGGTAGCAGGGAGTAGCACTGCATGGATATCCTGCTCTTGTGCTCCTTTCTCTATGCATCCACTGGAGGCCACTGTTAGGGATGGGGTACTGGAAAAGACAAATTTCTGTTCTGTTGTGATAGAGCTGGTCTTACGTTGCCTGCCTTCACAGACAGGCACTGTTACTGTAGGCCTCTTGCACAAGGAAGCTGTATCATCAGTCTTATGCTCTGTCTTCTATGTTCATTTTGGCTTGCTTTGCTGCTTTTTATAACATAGACTCATAGATTCATAGAACACTTAGGGATGGAAAGGATCTTAAGATCTTCTAGTTCCAACCTCTCTGCCATGGACAGGGACAACTCCCACTAAACCATGCCACACAAGGCTATGTCCAACCTGGCCTTGAACACCGCCACCAATGGAGCATTCACAACTTCACAGAGCATCCTATTCCAGTGCCTCACCACCCTTACAGGAAAGAATTTCTTCCTGAGATCCAATCTAAACTTCCCCTCTTGAAGTCTGAACCCATTACCCCTTGTCCTCTCAGTACAGTCCCTAATGAAGAGTCCCTCCTCAGCATCCCTATAGACCCTCTTCAGATATCGGAAGGCTGCTATGAGGTCTCCATGCAGCCATCTCTTCTTCAGGCTCAACAGCTCTAACTCTCTCATCCTATCTTCATAGGGGACGTGCTCCAGTCCTCTGGTCATCCTTGTGGCCCTCTTCTGGACTTGTTCCAGCAGTTCCATGTTCTTTTTATCTTGAGGACACCAGAACTGCACACAGTATTTCAAGTGAGGTCTCACGAGAGCAGAGTAGAGGGGCAGGATCATCTCCCTCGATCTGCTGGTCACACTCCTTTTGATGCAGCTCAGGACATGGTTGGCCTTTTGGGTTGCAAGAGCACACTGCCGGCTCATATTCATTTTTTTTATCAACCAACACCCCCAAGTCCTCCTCCTCAGGGCTGCTCTGAATCTCATCTCTGCCCAATCTGTAGCTGTGCCTGGGATTGCTCCGACCCAGGTGTAGGACCTTGCACTTGGTATAGTTAAACTTCATGAGGCTGGCATCAGCCCACCTCACAAGCACGTCAGGGTCCCTCTGGATGACATTTCTTCCCTCCAGCGTATCAACCGACCCACAGAGCTTGATGTCATCATCAAACTTGCTGATAATTCTGAAAGTGTTATTCTTGAAATGTCAGTAATATGACAGTGACTTCCACAGCTTAATTATGCATTGTGAAGATGCAGGTTTTGTTGAGGGTAAATGTGTTGCCTTCCCATTTATTGATATCTTCACGTTCTCATGACGCTCTCTAGCAGGAAGCTGGAGTCATCCAGTGTATAAAGAGCCATTATTATTTTCTAAACAGTTTGCAACAGCTACCTACTGGGGCTCTTTTATCTTCATACTTGTCTGCAGAGAGAACACAAGACCAATATCCTGAATAGCAATAATACGCTTGATTCTCTTCTGTAACTGAAACCTTGTGCTGCTACAATCTCAGTTCTGTGTAAGTTGCCCAGGCAGTGGCTGGGACAAAGGGACTTAAACTTCACATTGTTTACAGGAAAGCACTAAAAGTTGCACGAGAAAGGGTTACTTTTGATACTAAATAATCTGTAAACTGTCTTGGTACTAGCAATTGTTTAATGCTTGATTATCCAAGACCTGGAAAGGGGAAAGATATAATCTTTGAGTGAGCCAGTGAGGTGGTGACTGTGCCCTGGTAAGCAGAGGACAGACAATAAAAATTAAATAAAGGAAAAAATGTACTAAACAAATAATAACTCAAAATCACATCACTTACTGGAAAACCCTCTTCATTTCAACAGGCATATACGCAGGCCAGCTAAAACCTTCAGCAGAGGTAAATCAGCACATCCTTCCATTGACATGAGTGACATAATGATGATTTAATTTATCTGAGGATCTGGTCCTGAGCATTCAGCTGCAGATTAGATCTGGTTTTGTCAGTTTTGCAGCCTAATTTTCCTGCCTGGGTAGTTGGAACAACTCTCCTCTAAGCACATAGCGCTGTCTCTGTCATCATTTCAAACCAGCCAGCAAGTTCTGTATGGCATGAAACTAGTACTGGAATGAGGTGCAAGCCAGAGATCCCAACTCAGACAAGCAAATGCTTCTGCAACCACGAGCTCATTGTCCAGAGTTTGTGCTAAAGAACAAGCCCAGAACATCTGCCAAAAATCACAAGAAACTTGTAGCAAGAAAAAGAAAGAGAAAAAAAAAAAAAACCAACCAAACCAACACAAAACAAAAACCCCAACCTAGACCAAATGAAACCCCAAATCTTAAAACTGTGCACAAAACACTATTCTAAAAATGACAACAGCTTCAGACAAAGAATCAGGGTTATTTCTTTTTTCGCCTCTAAAGCAGCTATTTAAAATACACCAGCCCTCTACAATATTGTCTTCCATTATGATTTCTCTCATTTTTTGGGGCCAAGAAGCTTGAATAAAAGCATCAAATCAGATAAATGCAGATGACTCGGGACTGAATGGGCTGCTTCGAAAGTGGATACTCAAGGGTATTTAATGACTAAATTCTTTTGCTTTTAAACAAAGGCCTGGTGAGAACTTACATGACAGCAAACCTATTTTCATCTTGGACTATCTTTTCTCACCTCAAGTATTGTCATTTCAAGCTTATTTAGTTTAGAGCAGTTAGACAACTGCTGTAATAGTGTTTGCTTGGGCAAGTAGCAGATACTGCGGCACCAGCTTAAAAGTGCTGGTAGGAGAAGGCTGGGAGTAGTGCCCCAGCTTACATCCTTACTCCGTATGCAGCATGAATTGCACAAGAACAGTCTGGATAAAATATGCTTACACGTTATGTAGGTATGGTGGCGTGCAACCCTCAATGCTTTGTGGTCCTGCAAAACGAGGAGAGTTTTGGGTGGAATATGACAGTTAACAGGCACTTGGCCTTTGATGGTGCAACACTAACTTCAGACTCCTGTTGGGCATCATGTAGAGGTTTATAAACAATCAGTCTTTGACTAGGAGGCACTTTAGTATGATAGTAAATAAAAGCCAGCCTTACTCTACAGAGGATCCTAGACACTGTGCGCTACAAATTGCAATATATAGTCTGGGTTTATCAGATATTTAAATGTGTTATTCCCTTTTGACTAACCTCTTTCAGTGCAGTCCTTTGAACAGTGTAATTGCTGCAAGGTGGGGAGAGCAGAGAAGCTGTGATTATCACCTGTAGGTGTGGACATTCTTCCAGATGGAAGAACTGAACAGTGAATAATTAACAACAATTTGTTGCTCCCTGTTCCTAAGAAACATCCTACATAAGAAATGAAAAATGGTTTTAGGCACTAAATGTCAAAAAAACCTGGAAAAGCAAGAGAACAGCCACCCTATGCTAAATGGTTGAGGCCAGTCTTGTGAAATTAACAAATAATGAAAAAGGAATTAATTTATGAAGATAGAGACAAAGATGCGACATCTCAAAGAGCAATCAGAAATATGTCAGTGACCTACATCCACTGACGTGTAGATAGGTCAATGAACAAAGCACATCTAAAGGCTAATGATGAATGTAGAGGATGTGTGGAATTCATCAAGTAGCACTGGAAAAGCATGAAATTACAAGAAATAGTACATTCAAACAAAATCAACAATCAAGACAAAAGAAAAGCTAAGTCTTGTACATTTTTTAGAGAAAGGGTGATATTGATAAATGCCTTGCTTTTAGGTCAGGTAACTATGGCAACAGAAACTGTATCAAAGCTCACCAAAAGAGAAAAATGCAGGATGCTATGGGTTTTACTTGTAACTGACAGGAGTGAAGTGCAAAGCAACACATCAAATGGTTCTTAAAACAAGCCAGGACCAGAGGCAAAGAAAGATGAGAAGACAGAAATGAGAACATTATGTCTGGCAGAAACCAGTGCTAAGGTATAAAGTTTGCCCCAGAGTGCAAAAGGTATGTTCAGACTAGAAAAATACAATTTTGCAAAGGTAGTGTTTACAAAAGAAAAATGCAATTGGTACCCTTCAAGAAGAATTGATATAAGGAAGAGAAGATAGGAAGCTATTAAGAAAGTAAATTTCAGAAGTCTCTGCTAATTGCTGAAAACACCTTCACTACAGACTACTGATATGGCAATGCCACAGTTTAGGAGCAGTGAGGAGCTGAAAGAGGAATTAATTTATGGAGGTAGAGATAAAAGATGTGACACCTCAAAGAGCCATCAGAAACCTATCAAATTTTGTCCAGTTAGCTTTGTGTCATGAAAAATATGGTGACAAGAAGTGAAAATGAGATTTGCATGTGATAAAATCAGTACATAATACAATGTGCATAGCAAAGGTCAATATAGGCCAGTTTCTGCACAGTGGTTGTCAGGAATGTTAGAGCAAACTACACAAAGTAGATTTACAAGAGCTCATGTCCATCATATTAGCATAACAGCCAGAGAGCAGGAGAGAAGCCTTGCTGACTGCCTAAGGATACTGAACTGTTAAGAGCAACCGAGTGACCAACATAGCATCATATATACAAGGCCTTGTGTAATCATACCCAGATGACTGGGAAGAGGAACTAATCACAGAAATACTTCTAAGGCAGTTCAGAGTAGGGAGTTTCTCACCAAAGCCAGATGTACTACCTACTCTCCAAACGTGAACAATGCTGATCAGGGTTGTTATGTGGGGCAATGCAGGCCAACAGGCAGTGGAGAAAATCCAAGCCAACACATCAGAGTACCCTACCTTCCTCTCCCCATAACACAGATTCATAGCTGGTTTGGAAGGACAAGTGGAAAATCTTTACTATAATACACAAATTTAAATTTTGGGGAATCAGACAAGCTGCAGACACTCCTGCAGCTACCACTAAATAAAAGATTAAAGCTTTTCAGCTGCTAAAATATCCCAGAAAGTAGGTCCCAGAGGAATGTAATTCCAGTGAATTTGTATAGCTTACCTGTGAATGGCAAATCAATCACATCACATCATCAGTGTGCACAGATGGGCAGAAGGCCAAGGTGAGCAGACAGTTATAATTGTTCCTATTCTGTTAACGAGTGCTGAAGAAAAAAGTATCAGCAGCATCTCCAGCATGGAGAAACAACATTCCCTCTCAAGGCATTAGCAGCAGCATGATACAGCACATCATGTGAAGACATACATAAAGCTTGATGCTTGTACACCAACAAAGCTACAACAGAAGCCATGTAATTACAAAAATAGTAACAGAAGCTACCACAACCAGCAAATGAAGGACTTCAGATACTACTAATGGGGCAGGAACAGTCTGAGTGTTATTTGTGCTATTTTCACAGATCAAGCCATACAATTGCATGGCAAATAGCTACAGAATTAGCCGATTATCACTAATATGACATGAATGATATCATATGTATTTCCCTGGAAATTCTATCCTGAAAATGCAAGATTAAAAGCACAAACAGGAAGGATGATGATCAGTATGCTCCATCAAGCCTGGACAGTGAGGTCTAAAAGGAACTCAATATCGGTAGATTCATGAAAGAGTGCAGTAGGAAAACAGGGAGAAAAAAGAAAACCCAACATAAAAAAGTCTTTGATCAGTGTAAGGAGATTCCAATATGTTCTTTGGAAGGTACACATGATATTTTACATATATTGCAGTGTGTAACTTCCAAAACTCTTCAGCAAATGAAGAATTAGTTAGTAAAGTTTATTTTCACCTTCAATGCATCTAATCAATAGGTATATAAGATGTAGGTTTAAAAATCTACATTTATGGTTTGGCATATTAAATATATTATACATGACGACCATAATCCATTCTCTCAGGTAATACTGCAAAGAAAATGTGCCACACACTGTTTTCAAACAGGGACTCTTGCTTATGACTACATGAGGGACTTAGGAAGTGGTGGGTGAGAGGGATGTGGGAGAGAGGGTTGTGCTTATGGAAGCACAGGGCCTGGGGGACTGCTATAGAATTTTGAAGTCAGGGTTGGTACCAGTTGAGTTGTGTTCACCTTGCTTTGGGCTCATCCTGTGGCTGTGTACAAGGGGGAGGACTGAGAATTGGAGAAAAAGTATGAAAGGGAGCAGATGAGTTGAGGAAAAAGCAACATATGTAGAAACTGTATGATAGAAGGAAACAACCTACTGAGCAGAACTTTTGTAGTAAGGTACAGAATGTAAGTTTGGTTAGAGAGGGAAGATTAGTAAGATGCAGAACATAGCGGATGGAGTTTACTGGTCATAATGTGGGCAGATGGCATATAATAATTTCCTATTGCTCATATGAAACACAAATAAAAATGCCTACACACTTTCTATCTATCTCCACCACCTTGGAGAGTCCACTGTGGCACTGTCTGCCAAGTCTGTGTTTCCATATGCCACATGCCTTCAGGTTGCTATGAGCTTGCTGCCTATTGGTCCTTACTGAGCACCCCTGACTGTCTATGCAATTACCATATAAGTGAATCCAGGCTTGAAGACAGGCTGTGCTGAACTGAGTGGAACAGTCTTGAGCTGTGTAATGAGAACTACAGAGCATCAGGCATTTTGAAAAGTTAAGAGAAAATGAAAGTAGCATCTACTCCATTTATTTTCAGCTAGCTAAAATAGAAATGTGGAAAAGTTCAGAGAATCTAGTCCTGACCCAGAAAAGGGTAAATAAACAAAATAAAAGTAGAGTTTTTAAATAAATAGAGGTTTGGACCAAGAGGAGAGCTTCCTGTGAAATAGGACTTTACAGCCTGTTTTTGCTTTGTAGAAATAAAAAGTCTGATTCTCTCCGTAACCCTTGCTAGTTATTTAAAGATTAGATACCTTCATAACAAATATGCATGTTTGTATGCGGGCCAGTACCATCCTGCCTTTGAAGAAGGTCTCATGTATATTATCTCCTTTGCTGGGTTGTCTAAAATGTATCATGAGGGGACAAGCCAGTGTGTTTGATCAGAAAATATAGTGTTGCATTTTTTTCTGTTGCTCTATGTCCTATCCTTGGTTTCTGGTGAAGTGTTATCCTCTCTCCTGCTTGTTCTGCAGATGCTGTTCATTACCTAAGCTCTGGCAAGCCTGGCAAGCTTTGTCTGTTAAAATATGCTTTTTGCTCACCACATAGATTTTCCCAGGCTGTCTTTGCTCTAGTCAAAATATTTGCAGGAAAGCTGACTAGACGTCACTTCTGGCTCCCTTTTACCTTACATGACCTAAATTAGTACCTAGTTAAATAATTCTTAGTGGTATAATGTGGTGAAGGCAATTCATGTGCCATTTTCTAGAATGTCTGGTTTCCATTAAAGAAACTAAGAGATGCTAAAAGGCCTCCAACTGCAGACGTGTAATTTTATCAGGGAAAAGACCAAGAATCCTTCAAATTACGTATATATGTATATGTAAGCTGTTGCATATGGATGCATTTAAGCTTTTAGAGGACTAGCTATTTCTTTACAGTTCATGTGTTTCTATGGCAACAGCAGTACTTATTCTAGTTCCTTCTGACATTCTTACTTTGATAGCCAGAATCATATTGAGCGGATAGTTGTTTTTTTTTTCTGCTGTACATCAGTTTGCTTAGCTAATAGCATTAAAAATTAAGGTTTGAGTCTGGTTCTGTTCAGGTTTAGAGCAGTACAAACTTGTTCTCTGCTGCAGGATTGCATAATGTCATCAGTAGCATAGCTTGGCCTGTCTAAACTGTGTTGGGAAAATTATGCAGTGAAGACAAGTCCTTACCTTGCAAGCTTTCTGAAATGAGCAGCACCAGAGAGCTAAAAAGAGAAAGTTCTTTAGCTTTTCTAGAAAACACGTTTCTCTCAGTAAAGCAAAGCTTAGCCTCACTCTCTGTTCTTTGCAGAATGGAAAATAGTTTATGAATACTTGACTGAAAATGCTGTTTGGTATAATGATTAGATGTTATCATGTACACCACTTTGTGGATGAGAACTTATGCATGTTCAGAGGTCTAACTAAACAGTTTGGGATGCAGCCAGATAAGACTTGGCAGGACTTGGTGATTAATCCAGAGAATAACTATTTGCTTCTGGAATGATGTTGATGAAAACAATTTGGCTATACTGAGTATAATAAGCTGCCCTTCCACACTGAGGAGGCTTAACATTCACCTAGAACAAAGAACAGGTTATAGAGAAATGCTGTAACTTCTACCTGTCCATATTTTCAGTTTGTGACAGATTTATGCAGATAAACTACCCTTATAGTTTACCAAATAGTAATAATAAAAAAATCCTAATAGCATAGAAAAAGGCATCTGTAAACATATCAAAACAATACCTGTGTATGTTTTTGTGTAATGTAATTTATAGGCCTTTTATTGACAACACAGTAACTCTTCATATTTCTGTAAGAGCTTTAAGAGTGCATAACACAGTGTAGGAAACAGGTGAGACAGTAATTTAATATCCCTAGTGGCATACTTTAATATCAGAAGGGGCCACTGAGAGTCTTCAAGGAAGTCTCTGAACAGGAACCAGTCACTGAGATCATATGTGGTATCTACTGTATTTTGCATCAAAGGATGTTTTTAGAAGACCACTGTAAAAAAGGAAAACCCACCATTTTTATTGGGAAATCTGTCTGTACAAGGGAAAAAATCCTTGCATTATCTAGGTAGCAGTAAGGAAGCATTTCAGTATCTGGGGTAAGTTTACAGAATAACAGGTAGAGCATTTAGCCACATAGTTCACATTAACACTGATTTATGGCAAGTGGTGCAGCAACCTACCAACATATTGGAAAGCGATCTCTAAGTCTATGATGGTATTGAAAATCTTAAGACAAAAAAGATGGTGAATTATTAAACTAATGGATGAGGAGCTGGATACCAAATTCCTGTTTAAAAACAGCAGGAGAGGTATGTGTGATTCCCTGCTGTAGTAGCAGTGCCACTGTAATAATGAAGACTGAATAATCTAAGTGATCCATAGGGCAAAATAATATATTTGTAGGCTATGAGCCATAGCTAGGAAAAACATAAAGGCTTTCAGCCTTTCATGTGTGCCTGTGTGGGACCCAAGTGCTAATGCTGCCCTTCAAAGCAATATGCCTCTTTTCCCTCAGGAAAGGTTTGCTTCAGCCTCAGTTTATACCCCTCTATTTGTTCCTCTGCTAAAGGAGGCCAGGATAAGGACTCATTAAGGATCAAGGGTTTTATGAAAGAAATACATAGGATTTGTATCAGATATCCAGCTGAAAGCTGTGGTGGGATTCCTTTTTTACTGCCCTTCATTTCATTCTTATTCAAATATTTTCTATTTGCTTAATCAAAGCTCTAACCAGCCCTCTAACCACCAACCAGGAAATATAGCTTCCCAGTCAACTCCCCCCATTTAAAGAGAAAAAAGGTCTGTCACAAACCCAGTAGCAGGGGAACTATTTCTGTGGTCTGTGTTAGTTACTGCATATTTTCCTTGATAAACAAAGATTTCTCTTGGTTTTATAGCAGAAATCTTGTGTCGAGAGCTAAAATAGCCTCACAGTTACCATCAAGATGGTTTGCACAGGACTGCACAAAATGCGACATTCAAGCATTGCTACTTCTCAACCACAAAAATAATTCTGTGACCACTGACGAACCATCAATTGCCAGTATTTCTTTGCTGATAGGAAAACTGCATATATTTGAGCTCAGCATCCCAAAACTGTTGCTTTTGCGAGATTAACAGGCCCATCCACTATTACTTAAGAATTTGAAAAAACATAGCTGCTTCCATGAATACATAAAATAATAAATTATGAGAGAGAATAATACTATTTTACTCTTTAGGTTTGCTCTTTAGGCTTGAACACAGCTTTAAAAGACAATCAGCAGCTGAACATTACCTCTGTTAAAAGCTTAATGTACACGATGTCAGGGCGCAGCTCACCAATTTTATTTAAGCTTTATGGCTCCATGGTCCAACTAGTTACAATGGATCTGCAGACTGTAACACTGGAATATTATAGCAATCTCTCAAGCCTTCTGTTATTAAAATCTAATATATACTATTGTTCCATAAGAGCTTAAAGAGCGTAAAGGCAATGCTACAATTCAGATCTAACATTTTCTGTCAAAAAGGGGCTTCCTACTCTAACTCTACATGAACTTGATATAATTCACTTCTGACTTGTAGCAACTTCCCTTAGAAAGGCACATTTGGCAGTGCTGCATGATACCAACCAATATGATACTTCAGAAATGCCTGTTTCCACAGGATGTGTAATGGCATCTTGCTACATCTCAACTATATACCTGCAAAGTATATATACCTGCTGATGTATATCAGCATGGTACCTGCTAGTCAGTGCCAAGCAGATCCACAGCTAGTGCACGTCAAGGCTGTGCTGTTCATACTAGCTCATTACGTGCCCTATTTGTCATATTGCTGGCATTCACAATGCAATAATGATTTCTTTATCAGCAATTTGTCAATTGTCCTGGGTAGGGCATGGCTGAGAGAAGATGAAGACCAGCCTTGCTGCAACATCACTGGGGAAACGACTGATGGCTCTGAGGCCTGAGATGGGGTCCTGGATCCTTGGCAGGATGGGGGGAGCCCTAGGGAATGAAGACAGTAGGGTCAGCAGTGCCCTCTGGGCACAGAGCCTGGTCCCTGTGAAGCAGCAGAGATCTCTGAATCCAGGCTGACACGCACGGTTCAGTAGTATATTTGAGGAGTTTCAGATTTAGACTGAATATAAAGAGAAAATCAAAAAAACCTGAGGCAAAGGTTCATTTTCAACATGTCCTCTCTTGCCAGACAGGATATTCTAATGATGTTCTTGCACTGAACGATAGGAAACATCAAACAAGTTGCTTTATAATAACATGGATGGATCTAACTGTCTCCATATGCACATTTTTAAAGCATCATTGTTCAATTAATGCTTCATACAGTTAAAAAATGTAGCAAAAAAATTTCATCTGGGAGTATGATCAAAGATCTGTGTCTTGCTGCTGAATATTGTGAGTATATAATACAGGACATAAGTCAACTTCTTTTTCCAAATGTCTTTTGGTTTTATACTTTGAAAGTCTTATGGTTTTTATTGCAAAGGCTGCATCAAGTGCTGGGGAGAGGGTAATATATAGACATACATCTCAAATCATCCTGAAATGAGGCAAAGAGGGAGGGAAAAAAATAGGAAATCATATTGTAGGATTGTTCTCAGCTTTAGGAATGAAATGAGTATGATGTCATATTGAATAGTTTATAGAGTTACTGTAGCAAAAAAGCTATTTTAAAGGACAAACTCCTGGATTTCTTGACTTTCAGCTGTTAAAATTATACTTTCTAGTAAAAAGTGGGAATATTCTATAATAATAGCAATAATAAGCCTGTATACTGAAAACATGAAAGTGCATTGTTAACATGAATTTTCTGCTATTTGTATTTCAATGAAGCAACATCGATGAAAATTATGGCAGAAAAACAACTCTCCATGTAGTGTTTTTTATACTACATCATATTTCACATATACTTAGAGTAATACCCAGCCATGCTAGTGAATGATAAGGTTATGGCTATCTATAACTTCCAATGATGCTGCAACAAAGACGGTATTGGCTCTGTGTTCTTCTTCCAAGTGCAACAAAGACCTTGTGGGTTAAAGGCTACCCTGGGACTCCAGATTTCTGCATTCAATGCTTGGCTCTGTCACCAATGTGATGTGTTACATAGAGCCAACATATTCCATACTTTCTAACCATGAGTTGAAAAATAGGATAAATATTTCTCTGTGTCACTGTGGTGAGATATAAAAGAAATAAAATATCATGCACTGGGAAAATGAAGAGCAGAGAAACAGGCTGACAAAACATAACTGAACTTTAGTGCGTTCAAGGGTTATGCTCACCTTTAGATGGTTGCAAACACAGAGAACATGTTACCTTCCTTACCTGAAGCATGCATCACTACCTAGGCAAACACACTTTTTCACCTCTCCCCACAGTTTACCCATAGAGATATTGGCTGTGCAACTGAGAGGCAGCAGCAGCTTGTGTCTCTTACACCTGCCTTTGCTGTATGAGGGTCCTCTGCTATGCCAATATAGGACAAAAGTTGTAGGAATTGGGAGGTCAGAGTAGCACATTAGACTTGGGCCTACCATCACCCCTCCAACTCATCCTTTTCAAGTAGAGAGAAGAATTGCTAAAGACATGTCTACTCCGGATTCAGTAAATGCAGGCATCTCTTTTAACTTGAATAGGTTCCTTCCAGAGAGGGATAAAACCATGTTTGAAATAAAGAAATGACCGTAGTTTACAGTGCCACTTCTTTCCCCTGGAATTCCACACAGTGGGAAGAAATATGGTGGGCTCAACAACTCTGAAATCAACAGAGCAAAATAGGGATTATTTATTCAAATTTGCATTATATGATTCTATGATGAAAAGTCTCAAAATGGTGAAAATGAGACAACATCTTTTAACATACATATGCAAGGAGTATGTCACTACTTCCTGTCCCGCTTGGTGTGTGTCTGTCTGTCCCTACTGAAGATTCATGTTCCTCAAAGCTTTTGTTTTCTTCTCTGTGGTTTTATAATTTTTACTTTATACTTTTGGGTGTTTAATGTAATTCCCAGTTATTTTGCCTAAGTCACAACTGAATTTCTTGTAACAAGAAGCAGTTTTTTTGTTATGTTATCAAAATGGGAAAAGTAATGGGAAAAGTTTTGTGTTCTAACCGCAAGCAAGATGCCAGATTTTTGTCTGCTGTGGACCAAAAATATGGGTCTAAACAGACCTGAAGAAACATTTATTTTCTTCTTCTAGCAAGAGTATGAATTCAGCTGCATATTGCTTAAAGCAGTAGGTTTGAGGTACCTTGGAATATAGCCATTTCATGACAGATGCCATGTTCAGTACAGAGGCTATGTTGTGCAATTTAAATGTCCTTTTACTGTATTTATTCTAGACATATCTGTCCTGGGTTCAGCAGTAGCATCCATTTTTTCTCCTTCTTCGTAGCTAGTGCAGAGCTGTGGTTTAGACTCTCAGCCTGGAAACAGCACTGATAACATCGATGTTTTTAGTTGTTGCTAAGTGATGTTTACTGTGACCAAGGACTTTCTGAGTCTCATGCTCTGCCAGGGAGGAGGGGAAGCCGGCGTGCTGTTCCCAGGCTGAGAGTCAAAAACACAGCACTGCACTAGCAACTAAGGAGGAGAAAAAAATGGCTGCTACTGCTGAACTGAGGACAATATCCAACACTGAAAAAAGCTCAGGGTGACTAGAAACTGTGTGCATTCAGGATTTTTTAATGTTACACCTGAGAAAGACTCCTGAAATACAAGAGCAATGTTCTTTCAGTTCTCACCTTAGAGTAAGGTGAAGCAGAGAAAAAAATACTATAGCTGAATAATAATAATACATTTATATGCCAAATATTTTCTAATTCAACTTTCCCTCAAATATTTCAGTATAAATTGAAAATTTATTCTTTCCTCCTAACCTTCTTGGGGTGGGAAATTTGCAGTGTGTGAGATATGTGCTCCTCAACACACTTGAAAATGGAGATTATCTATCTCTACTCTTGGGCCAAGCTTTCTGGCACGCAAATCTGTATTGCACCTGTGTAGACACTTTCCTGCTGTCCATATTTGTCTGCATCTCTATTGCAGTAAAGCTGATGGTGAATGAATGTCATTCATTTGATCTGCTTTTCAGCTGTGCATCCTCCGCAATATAATGGACAGAAGGACAATAGGGAGGAGACTGCAGCAAACTAGGGAAGAAGGAAGGTCTATACTACTGCAGCAGGCAATCCACTGTTGGCATCAGGTTAAAAAGGCCCTTCTAAATGTACCCAGCGGAGTGAGACATGGGAAAAAAATGGAAAACCTGCCATCAGCATCATGCTAGCCTTTCTACTTCTTCAATAGAGTCAGGGTATACACACTGAACTTTAAAAGTTTGAAGACTTTAACTATTAAAACATCCTTAACTCAGCCAAGTATGGAATGCTGTTCTTTAATTCATGCTCATCTTTTAATTTCAAAGAAGAAGAAGGTAATAAAATTGTAATTTAAGTTTTGCCATTTTAAACACTGAATACTGGGTTTTGTATCACCATTGGAAAAAATATCAAGTCTCTGGCAGAAATCGATGAGAGTGGCATGCAGCGTGACTCATGCTGATTAATGACTTTAATTAATGATCTGTCTAATGGCAAAGCATGCTTGAGTTTATACACCCTGAATGAATGTAAGCATACAGGGATTATCTGGCAGGTTTTGATGATGGCTCCTGCTGGTTTTCACTCCTTTTTCACACATATGGCTTCAGATGAAGAAGGCTATAGAATCTTTTACAATACACTTTACAATAATCACAGAAGAAACCACAGTTTTCAAAGCAGGATGATCTTAAAGAAAATATGTTGTTTTGATAAAACCCAAGTCACCCCTGTAAAAGTAACAGTTTCAACAAAACAGAAGTAGATTTTTTCCCATAATGACAGGTTCTCCTTAAAGATAACAGCATGTAATGGAGTGGCAAAAAGCACCTTGGCCACCTACATGGTCACAGAGTGACCAAGGCCACTTGAGGGATGTGAGTCTTTATTATTGTTAATTTAACTGCTTATTAGAATCAACCAATACTCTTTTTCTCCTCATGTTATTTTCTCCTCATGTTATTCTTATCACTTAAAATCATGAGTTTCAGATAAATAGGTTTTTTTTAGCACTCAAAAAAAGAGACTCACTACATGCTGGCAGAGTACAATGGCCCCTGATGACCCTTACCAAATGCAGCAAAGTAAGTGGAGCAGCCCTATGCCCCAAAATTTGGTCAAATCAGCTCTGAAATAAGCTGATTTACGGATGAGCATTTCCTGCAAATACTTCCTTTATTATGTTGCTATACAACTTACTTTCCAGATGGGGCTTGTCAAAGCAACAAAAATATGTGGCTGTGAACTCCAAATGCTGTCGTTCTAGCACCCTGTTAGTGAGAAGCAGAAAAGATGGTACATAGAAATGTACGTACAAATAGTTGAGCTCTGAAGCAATCTACTGTGTTTGAAATATTTCCCTTCAGCAGAATGAAAATATTGCTCTGCTGGGCAAACTTAACTAATACTAATTTAAACATAATTCTCCAAGGCCAAGCTGGAAGGCAGCAAGACCTTTATTCTTCTTGGTCTAGCAGTGCCGTAGTTTAAACCCACAGCACTGTACTGGCTACTAGAAAGAAAATTAACTCTACCCCAGCCAAAGCCAAGACAAGTAGCCTACTAAGGTAGTTTCCAGTGCTGATCTACATCCCCTGTTTACCTTAGACAAAACTATGATAATTATTATAAAATGAAAATAAAAATGTAATCCACCTCTGGAAGTTTTTAGATAGTATTTTTAGATATTACATCCACTCTGAGTTACAGAAATGGGCTAACATTTTAAAAAGGTTAATTTTCCTGAATAATATATTATGTTATATATTTTCAAATCCCTTCAGCAAGAGCCTGTACTACAGAAGTGAGGACTTACCCGTATTACTCACAAGCACTGGCATGCCTTAATTCTCAAGAATCCTTCACCAGAGGGGTAAAAATTAATTTAAATAGCTGGAAAAAAAATCCAAATCATTTGTTGTGTAACTATGGAGTCTCACTCCTAAAAGAAGCAAGGAAAACTGGAAGTGAGACTTTAAATCAATTCTTTAACTCAATGTCCAGCTGGAGACCAGGAACTAGTGGTGTCTTTCAGGGATTGGTGTTGGGACCAGTCTTGTTCCACATCTTTGTTGATGACATGGATTGCTTCTTCTGATGTCTAATTGCCTTAGTTTTTCAAGGTAACATTTGAAAGAGAAAAGTTTTAAAACAACTGAGTCTGAGATTCTTTTAGACCTACCAACACATTGCTACACATGTGAAGACTCAACATAAGAATGTGGCACAGAGTCAACGAAGTATTAACAGCATTTCCCTACCTCTGGAGATTTGAGATGCATGTGGAGCCATATGTACTACTTTTTTCTTTTTTTTTTTATTGTGTAAGACAAAGTTTGCTGTTTTCTTAATATATCCTAGCAAAAACTACTGTAGACTTACAGGCCATCTGTATACTACAATATGAGCCTGTTTAAAGAGATGTTTACGTGCAGAACCAATACATACCAGATTGTATGTGAGACGGACTCCAAATGAGACTTCACTTTGTCCAGTGTAACATATGGCTGATTTACAGCACAAAATAGCAGGTCCCATTGTTTGTAGTGTAGCTTTCCAGAGCTTCCACCATCTCTATCACTTATGCACTTTTAATTAATGGCAGGGTTAATTAGAAAAAAAATGGGGTTACTTAGTTCAAGGAGAGTGGTCTTTAGATGCTGAGAGGAATACATCATCTTCATCTCTACAGTAAATAAATGTATAATATTGTAAGTTAGTCATTGGCATAACTCTCCAACTGAGAATAAGAGTCTGGAAAGACTTGTTTGGGAGTATGTGACATCTCTTGATACATGACAACAGACTAGATAAACTTCTGCTGTAGATGGCTGAGGAGAGATTGGTCTTTCTGTGGGGCAGAGGATTAGCCAGGATGGATCCAGATGTTTTTTCCTACTTTCTAAGACTTCGTCTCATGCTTCTATAAACTGAATCACTTTTCTGTATGGGCACGTAAAGGTATCTGAGTTACTTTTGCTGCATCCTGATTTACTTAGTACCAGCCTGCAGCAGGGTACACACAAAAGAAATATTGAGATAAAACTTCACAAACTTGTTTTGCTAACCAACTGCTCATCTGGTGTCTCACTTCTACAAAAGAGTGCTTCAGGTGCACCTTAAGCTACACTTCCATCTCTTTTCTCCCTAATTCAATGATAAGTTCCATGCAACTACTATTGCTGTCAGATCTGTGATGAAAGTACCAAGAAGATGAGGGCTTACCAAGTGCTTACGTCTCCTATCCCAAAGTTTACTAAGATAGAAAAGTCTGTCTACAAATTCAGGAGGAAGCACACAGGAGGTTTAAACGGGAGAGAGAAAATTTGAGAGCATTTTTCAGATTTTCATTAATTTTAAAGAAATGGAGCAAATGATAGACAGAATAAGTGTGCTGAGGTGTGCCTGGGCATCCCTCATCTCAATGTTTTTCCTCAGACCTTTGAAGATTCAATGTGAAAGTGCTAAGCAGGGTTCCAGAAATTGCTGGCAGCATGCTGTGGTGTATTTATTTCCTCTGCATGGGCTTATTACTAATTTTGCACATAACTTGTGACCTGCTGCTTCCCTTCATGGCAAGCAACCAAAGGGGATGTAGGTTCTTAATGAGAAACAATCCATTTTGCAAATGGACTTCAGAGCAGCTTTTACGGGGGGCAGTATCACAAGTGTTAATGCTGTGAAGATGCCCAGGAAACATGCCCCACTACATATTTCTGGATGTTAAGTACTTAAAAAAAAAAACAAACAAAAAGAGACATTTTGTCTATCATTAAGCATGAGCCATAATAAGGTTGTTTCTGACATTTGTTGCTAGACAGCACCCTAGAGCTATTCAGTGAGATTATCTGAATATGTCTTTAGAAAAACAGCTGTTCACCAGATGTTGTGCAACCCATGCAGCAAACTTGCAGGTAGTTATAGTCCTTTCTTTTCGAAATGAAAGACAGAGTACTGACAGGTTTGAAATCTGACTTTGACTATCCTCTTAATATTGCCTTCTATAGTAAAATACAAAAAAAAAAAATATCACAGCATAGTATTCATAAATGGTCACACACAAACATATATGACACCTTCCCATGGCAGTGGGGTTGGAAATAGATGATCTTAAGGTCCTTTCCAACCCTAACTGTCCTAGGACTCTATGATATGTAGGCTAATTACTTTTAAATATGTTATGAAGATGCCTTTCATGATGTTCAAGCTACTGTGAATATGGAACTGATGAATCTATGAAAACAATCCTATGATTCCAGAAATATCTGCCTACAACATCAGGATTCATTCTCTCAATTCTGTAAAAAAACCCACCTTTGATGTGCACATTTTTATTATGCACTGCAGCATAATGTATTACCAAATTCTAACGGAAAAAATGCTGAAGACATGCAAGTGACCTGAACACCTTTATATGGGTTTGTTTTAAAGTAAATTAATGACTTATTAGCAATCACAAAAACTGATTGCTAATTAGAGCAGTGATGCAGCATTTAAGAAGGGTTTTGTAGAAGACAAAAGCCTGGGAGAAGTGGTTGGAGAGATGGTTTTTTAGAAACAGAAGCCATTCACCAGACTAGGCCAAGGCTACTTTGTCTAGCACAATATATAAAAAATGTTAGGAAGACATATTTATTTGCTGCAATTTAATTTTTCCCCTTATTTTATCTTTCTTAAGATTACTGCTGGAGGTCTGAAACTTCAAAGTACATCTCCAATAAAAGAAAGACCAATAGCCTCTGAAAAGAGGCATAAAAAGTTGCGCAGTTCCTAGAAAATGAAACAGATAAATGTGGAATGGATAATTAAACCAAACAGACAGAGATATCTTGCATCCATGAATGAAGCTGGCAGGAGGCTGAAGCAGATACAGGGAAGAGAAAGGCTCAAAGTATGGTGATGAACTTGGATTGCTCATGGACACATTAGGGACATTTCTGAAAGAATATCTTGAAACTGTTCAGAGAAAAATATGATCCTTATGGTGGGATGATGGATGACAAAGTGTCCTCCTTAATAAGTCTTATGACAAGTTTCTACCATACCAGTTTTTTCTCCTCGTGTTTCAGAAGTCAGGGAATGAGCAGGCAAAATCAGGCTGGCTTAAAATTTCTAGTGCAGAAATTTGCAAGGCAACCATGAAAACTATGTATCTTGTGAAATGCATGTTTGTTAACAAGAGTCCTGCAGGTGAAGCTAGGGGGAAATATACATCGCATGGGAAACGAGGGAACACTCAGAAAATCTTTGGTCTAGGTAGATCTTTAAAGTGCTGAGCATGGAAAAATCTTTTGCTCCAAGGAAGTCTTGGCTACCCACCTAGCAGAACTTGATGCAGCTTGAATGGGGTGACTACAAGGCCTACTTCTCTATACTGCACAGTTGTAGCTAGGAATCGTTGTGTAAATGTGTGTGTGTATTAATTTTTCTTAGAGGTCTGCAATACCAAGGCATTTGGTAAAAGATAAAGTGACATATTGTGGAAAAGTATTTGACAAATGCATTTGATGATATGAGCCCCTCGTTTCTAACATCATGAGAATAACCTATATATAGCAAGGTCCCTTTGCATGTAAGAATGCTTTAGAATAAACCAAAAGTATGGAAAGGCTAAAATTTGGCTCCAGGCATTAGAGAACAGCGCATGGTATCAGGTATGCAGATACATGTGTTTCTTTTGCTTACCATAAAAATCAAGCAGACCAACTGTCATCTCAATTACAGGCACAGTATAGAATCATATAGGGTTATGTTAGAGTTGGAAAGGACCGTAAGATCATTTAGTTCCAACCCCCCTGCCATGGACAGGGACAACTCCCACTAAACCATGCCACACAAGGCTATGTCCAACCCAGCCCTGAACACCGCCAGAGATGGAGCATTCACAACTTCCCTGGGAAACCCATTCCAGTGCCTCACCACCCTTACAGGAAAGAATTTCTTCCTCAGATCCAATCTAAACTTCCCCTCTTGAAGTTTGAAGCTGTTACCCCTTGTCCTCTCACTACAGTCACTCATGAAGAGTCCCTGAATGGCAGTAAACCCCCTTTAATATGCATCCAACTGGAATGATATTGCATTAACAACAGGATGTATTTAGGAAAACAGGTGTATGTCCATATTTGCATTCTAGCTTTTATGTAGACCTGTTTTGCCAGTAGTCACGGAGTAAGGGTTTGCCCTTCTGTTGCTGGAATTGCTTCCTGACCTCAAAACAGCCACTAACTTTATATGAGGCATTAATTTCCTCACACAGGTAGCATTAAGCTGGATCACCTAGTGGAAGGGTTCTCTAGCCATGGTAGGGCGGCTGGAACTAGATGATTTTTAAGGTGCCTTCCAACCCAAACCATTCAATGATTCTATGATCTGTGGGTACATTTATCATGCCTCAGCTACCCTCTCCTTTGATGGTTTGGCCCAAGTGTACTTTCTTGCAGGACTTGTGCCTGCAGTCAGTTTCAGTAATATCAACAGAAGTAAGCATTTGTCTGTGAGCTACTAACATAGCAAAAAACAGCTTGTATGTTTGTCTGCCATCCAGACGGTTAATTTAACACTAGACATTGGCACTATGGAGAACCCTAGTTAAATGAGCAAGTCCAGGATAGGCTAATTCAGTTTCACAAAAGCCAAAGAAGAGCAAAATAACTAAGGACATGTTTACTCGCCGAAAAGACAGCACTGAGATCATCCATCTGTTCTTTGAGGAAATTTCAAGGCCATCTTTCAGGCAGTAGAACAAATGTTGGAAAGCTAAATCAAATTATGCATTCATTATCTGCTGTTACTGTCAAAATAACAGAGAAAGAACATTGCAATATAGCTGTACGTTTGGAAGACTATATACACACTCTGAATTTCAGTATTCTTTTCCTGGTATTTTTTCTTCTTTGAGCAAGAGTTTTAATAAAAGCATAAGAAGGATTGAATAGAGTTTGCTGAAGATTAACAATCCCCAGTCAGAATGTATCACAACACAACTGTAATTAAACAGTATTCCTGGAAAGCTTCCGGATATCTACTTGTCCCCAGACTTCAAGCATTCAAGGTTCTCTATATCCCTAGCATAAACTCGGAAGACAGTTGTAGGTTTGCACTCGCTTTCTGCTCTGAACACTAACTAATAAAATGACATCTTGTAAAGCTTCTGCTTCCTTTCACAGTGATTGTTGTTGCAGACATGCCTGGTATTTTTCTCTCCAGCTGGGTTCTGAGGTGCAGACTGAATTTTTTCAGTCTTCTATTCTGCTATGACAGGAATGGATGTGCTGCATTGCAGGGGAGGTTGCAGATGTGAAAACTGAGTCAAGGACATGTGCATAGTATAGATCAGGGAGCAGTTACTGACCTTTCTCCTGGCAATTGGGCAAAAGAAGAAACTCCTGATTTTGAGCCTGATCAGCTTGCCAAAGAAGGAAACGCAGGCTGTAGCTCTACCTTCAGGACCCCTTTAGACATCCTCACTAGCATGACAATGCTTAAAACAGCTTCTAATGGGGTAAATAACACTCAGGTGTACCCATCTGTAGTAAGGGAGGTTATCAGGTGTCAAGCTTTAATGCAAGGAATACATATGACCAAAATGTCATTATGCCACGTATAAATAACAGTAAAAATATAAGTAAATATTTGTGTTACTTGAATAACATTCGGTGGTCACTCTAGCAGCCTGACAGAGGAACTACCATACTAACAGAGGAACTAGTTAAAATATTTCAACTACCAAATTTTTACCTTATGTATACAGATAGATTGTCTTTTATGTGAAGTTTAGCAGGACGTTGAGATGACAGCTTCCAGGCTACACAGCAGAGCTTTTTCAAAACTCAGACTTTTTATGCTGCTAAATACTGATGCAAACATAGAGAAGGGACAACCACAGTTCAAAAACTTATGGTCCTTAGGGGTTAAATTCCCTAATGCTTAAGAAATATGAGTTTACAAGTGGTGTATGTAGGCCATTTTAAGTTGGTACATCTAAGCAACCATAAAAGAGAGGGAAACACCTCTTCAGTGGCAGGCGAGTAAGTGGATCATGCCACTAATGTGCTGCAAATCAACACATGGGAGTCACATCATGGCATTGCTGCTCCAGGAACTCCTTCAATTTGCTGGTGCACTGCTGATAATAATCTCAGCAGCTTCATTACAAACAGGATTTACTACAGGAAGGGATAGAAAATAGTAAAAACCAGAAGGATCTGCTTATAAGTCACAGCAAATTAGAGACCTGCGTAATGCTCCCTTAGTTATGACAGAATGCAAACAAATCCCACAAATTGTTTTAAAACCAGCAAAAAAGTGCATGAACATTTATTTTAAACATAGTTCACACCATATGTATGTTCATCTTACCATCTGTTTGTAACAGTCCTCCTTTCTGAATATGGGGCCTTGCAAGTCTTGAAATCAGTATGATTTCCTTCTCCACTAACCAGATCTGCTCTGGAAAGGGACTCCTTTTGTTTTTGTCAGTTCTTGGGCTGTTGCCCTTCTAGACAAAATCAGTCCAATAGTCTCAGCAGGAAATCACGCCAGTGCTCTTGGAGCCAGTTGGTCTCATATTATTTTATTCCTGTGGACTGGCTTATCTTGAGTCATTGTTTCCTTACAGCCTCTTTTTAGACTTAATCAATGTACTCATACAGTGACTACCCTATAATAAGGTCAGCAGTGTATTTATACATTATTATGACCCACTCAACATCCATAACAATAGCTGACTTGTCTGATTTCTGTCATAGTAGAGATGGGCCTTAGGCCCATAACTTCTTGGCTGAATTAAAAAATATCTTTTAGAAAGATACCCAAAGCTTAAACATTTTTTGGAAAATATGATCAAATAATTTATGGAAACAAATGTGTAATGGGGCAAAGAAGTACAACTAGGAGAAGAAAGACTGGGCAACCTTTTTTCTTCAAGAGATGGGAATGTGGGATTTGAGACAATAAATAATACTAGAAAACAATTTCAACAACAAAGTAATAAAAAGGGTCATGAAGAATACCCTGGAGATCATTTTAGTAGTATCTGGTTTCAACGTCAATTCATGAGTGCCCTGTTACTACTCACTCCTGTCCTAAAGTTGCCCCCTCCAAATAAGACGCTGTTCTGTACAACCCAGTAATCCACCACATCCCTTCTCTGCTGATTAAATTGCTTAAAGGTGTTTATTTAGTCTCTCTAGCTTTCAAGATGAAGGGCTTATTTCCTCAAATACTCAAGACTTGTAGATACAGAAGGTTCAAGCTTTGCTCCTATATTAGCCTGGAATATCCTTGGCAAAGAACATCCTCAGAATACAATCATCAGTGCAATAGGAAGTGCTAAAATGAGAAGGGACAGGATGAGGCTGCTTACAGTAACAGATTGTCAGTTCAGGTCACAGTGTTTTTCTCTTGAAATATCAGCCTCCAAGAAAATGAAATAAAAAAAAGAGGGGGAAGAAGGCAAAAGACAGCAACCTTCTACTTGGTTTGCCAGCATCAATAAGTGTAAATGAATATACAGTGGCAGACACCATCCTCAGCTAAGGTTAAATGTACTAAGTGGCAGAGCTGGTTAGCAGTTCAGTAAAATGAAGGTAATATTCATCCAAGAGCCAAAGAAGATCTCAAAGGCTGTCGCAGATAAGAAATATCCTTTATTATACATGTGTATTTCTCCAGCCTTGAGCTTTCTGGAGTATCTGACTCAAGAGACATAAGGTTGCCATTAAGGCAGAAAGATAGCCTTCATTCTGTTCTGGCAATCAAGGCAACACAGTGAGAACAAGCACCCTCCTCCCTCAGAGATGTTATTTGAGTCATATGAAGGAAGTGGACATCACCTCTGAGAGCCACAAGCTGAAAAGCCCAATACTATGATTAATGGGTGGGATGGATCAAAAGTCAAGTTGTTACCAACTTGGTAGTAAGAAGTATGTTTTGGGCAGTTAGTGTAGTCAAAGGTAGGTGAGATAAAGATTCCCAGTCTTGTGGTCAGAGGTACTCATTTTCTGTTTGGATGATTTTAAGTGAGTGTGCAGATAGAATGAAAGGCACAAAAGCAATCAGCTTATGAGCCAATTTAGTAAATTGGCCGAGTAGCCTAGCTTTCCCAGAAGCCAAGGAATCCTCTTGCCTTCAAACATTTCAAACTGCAGGTGTTCACACAGAGAATTCAGAACAGGAAGGGCATTTCAAAGCAAGTGGTAGAGTCAAGCGGGTGCTTGCAGCCTGGCAAGAAGCAGGAGTATTTATCATGCCCTTCCCTCCCCAAAGAGGTGTGCATATGAACAGGTTGGCATCCTGTGCACGCTTCCTACTAATGTCCCCACAAGAAGATGCTATTTCTCTTTCAGTTGAAGGCGAGATGTGCCAATTACCTCTGACAACAGCCAAAAGCTAGGAAAGAGTAAGAAAACAGAAAGATGAAGGAAGCAATAAAAAACAGGGTATGACAGAAGGAGGGGGAGGGGGGAGCAGGGAGCCTGGGTTTGTTTAGGTAACAAGTGATGGAGCTTTGAAGTAGGCAGGGGTCTAAAAGCACCTTAACTGCTGGTAGATGAGCTCCTTGCCCTCTTTCACTGTAGTTCAGCTGAGCAATGCAGATTTGCTTCATATTTCTTGTCTGGGGGCTCTGAAGCAAGGAGTCAGCACCTGACCTGAGTCTTCCTCAGTGGAAAACCAAATAAGACAGGAGGCAGCCACACCTGCCTAAGGCAATTGCAGGTCACTGGATGGAGCAGGATTCTCAGCCATCATTTTACAGACTTTTCAGGGTAAACTAAAATGCTTTCTTAGGGTTTCTGTTTTCTTTGAGTGGCTAGAAATGTAGGATGCTCATAGACATTGCATTTATAGGAAAACGAGTTCTAGGGTTCTAAATTTCTAAGAGAAGAAGGCTTAGACTAATCTAACCTACCCTGAATTTTTAAATCTCTAAGTCATGAGAAGAAAACTTCCTAAAGGTTCTTCTCTTTTGTAGATAATCTACAAATACAGGGATTACCAGAGGAATAAGAATTCCAATGAGAAGTGTTATTGAAATAGTGCTATGAACAAATAATCCTTACCAACAGGGAAGGGCTGGTTGGAAGTGATGCTCCAGGGTAGCCTTGATTGCAGCAATCATGAGATGGTTGAATTCGAGATCCTCAGGACAGTGAGAAGGGGGTGCAGCAAGC
>JASSUY010018981.1:0-22580 GCA_032466535.1 Forpus xanthops | reverse complement strand
GGCTGCTATGAGGTCTCCACGCAGCCTTCTCTTCTCCAGGCTGAACAGCCCCAACTCTCTCAGCCTATCTTCATAAGCTTGACATGTAGTCTGCTGGTAAATGGGAATAAAACCAAGAGTCTTTGCCAGAAGGGCTTTCAGAGCAAACTAAAACACAGCTCTGCGTGCATCAATATTCAGCTTAGAGAGAGAAGGTGGGGAAGGTGAGACATCTCTGCTTTGGATGGAAAATTGCTACTACTGTGTTGCAACCTTTATTCTAAAGGCGAAGGTTTCAAAAGCTCTTTCTGACCCCCCATTTTGCACCCAGTTAGCATCAAACTGCTGGTCTTTTCCTCGTCATTCATAAGAATGCTTGGCAATGGGATGGTTTTCTAGGAGGTTCTGGGAGTATTGTTCCTTTAAAGATATGTCATTCTCCAGGATGCTCTAAGTAGACACAGGTATGAAATTACTGGTTTAAAATGATAGAATAAATGTTCTGATGCTGTACTTCTGCATATGTTTTTCCTGTTAATGCATCACAGAAACTTCAGGAGTGGAAATACCATTACTGTGAATTTCTTTATCTCTGCAGATACCCCAATATGCAGCAACAAGTTAAATGCAGATGTCTGAGCCTTGATTCCATTGCCCGAGGAGTCCATGACAACAAAACCAAATGTCCTACAAGTAAATTTGAAGTGGAAGGTAGTAAGAATGCATCCACATATATCCACATCATGAGAATATGCAATGAGGTAAAGTATTGAGGAAGCAGCTGAGCAAAGTAAAGGAATGAGTGATTCAGGTTAAGTTTCCAGAAGAAGAGCTAATAGGTAGAACGGAGATGGACTCACCAGCACCATAGGTGAAAGCATATTTCCTGTTACACCAATATCTTATTAATGTTATGCTGAGAAGGGAATTAACACTCCAGGATAACTGTTTCAGCTGCAAGATCAAGATCTGCAGTCACATTTGTCTTTCTAAAACCCGCACCCGTGTATCACCTCTATGTGCATGCTTAGAGACTACCATGGAAATTTTGCTCCCTCAGTGTAGGAATAAACTCAGACAATTCTTAGATACCAAAATATCCTCTAAGTAAAAAATTTACAAGTCCCCATTAGTATTAAACATTTCCTCTTCATGCTGTCAATGCTGCCATAGAAAGAGAAATGTACCTCAGCTTGGCTCAAGCTTAAATTCCTTCTCTTCTTGTACGCTTTAAATAGCGGATTGTCAGTTTAAGGAACTTGTTGCTATTGATGACTATGATTCATGATCCATCTGAAAGAACTGGGAACTTAATGGCTGTTTTTCATATCCTGATAACCACATTGTACTGTAATCCCCTGGCTTCTGGTTTTAAATTCATTTAGATGTATTGCAGTGGCTGTTTCAGCTTTCAAGCCCCATGGGGCCTGGTTTTATATACGTCCCAGTGCTAAACCTGGCTTCAATGGAGCTGCTCCTGACTTAACACTTGTGGAAGAATGGATCACAAGGCTGTTGGCTTTAGTGGAGTCAAATAACTGCAACCAAGGATTTTCCTCTTTAGTTTCATGTATATGAGCACTTGTGGAGCTGCTTTGCTTTAAAATACCTGCCTGGAATATATGGGACATAATGATCTAAAATTAAAACCCATGTTTGCAAATTCATATGAATTAAAAAGGGATATTTGAAAACAAAAAATCAATGAACTAGCTGGTCCTTCCTCAGTTAAGTAATGTAATTTGTTCAATTTGTTTTATATCTCTTAGTGAAGAACCTTTTACTCACTTTGATTCATGGACAGAGGTTAGAAAATGGTATAGCAGAAAGGAAATTAACATTTAACCTGCCCGCCTGCATATCCTAGCTGATGTCTCAATGTGACTGCAGCTGTGAGTAAATTCTCCTAATAAACCAGACTGGGTGTCTATAATATTCATATGGCTTCACGTGCCTTGAGGAAAGCTCAGACTGCTTTGTAACTAGTAGAGATCAAATTAGGAAAAAGAATCTGAGCAGCATGTGTTACTGCTTGGCATGTATCTTTTCCTTTCAGTTAAAATTTAAGGGAACACATTGCTGGCCAATGTGCACCACTGCAGTTTTAGGGTCTTAAACCCTGACAGTGCCTGTGAAAGATACTAGAATGACAGCCCAGGGACTACAAACTGCTCTTTGTATACAAGTTATTCAAGAAGACGCAATGATGAAGCAAAACAGTGCTATTACTCTATAGGATCATGCAAATTAAAATTGGACTCTGCTTATTAATCCCAGTTTAGAAACAGATTTATGCAAAATAAGACTTGAGGCCTCCTTTATGTTCTTCTTTTAGCCCTCAGAAACATGTTATAACTTGGCTGGCTGCACCTTTAGAGCCAGCATGGAAAAGGATATCCAAATGTAATATTTAGTTTATGTAATGATCAAGAGTTTTTGCAATCAATGAGCAGATGGGAGACTTAGGATCAGAAAAAGAACTGCATCAGTTGCAGAGAAAGCAGCTAATAATTTATAATAACAGAGCAGAATACATTTTGGTAATAATCACAGCTCCAGCTTCTTCCTGCCTCACTGCAGTTTCCTTTCCTACTATAGAAACTGAGGGCTTTGAATTTCTCACCGTCAAGTTGGGGATACAGCTTTATTTATTTATTTGTGGCCTTCATTGCCATGGAAGCAGTTGCAATCCCACATATACTAGAGTCTGGCATTGCGAAGAGAATCAGACAGAAAAGGAGGGAGATGACTGGTTATAAAAGAAGAAAGCTGGTGTTTACACTTAGTGATGTGCACCCTGAGTAATCAGCTGTGATGCAGAGAAAGGCAGAAAAGGCCTGTAACAGTTTAATGGGTGTTTTGAGAAAACATTATGTATTCTTTTCAAAGTTTTCCAGAGTGAGACTGTGTTTTATAAGCAGGATGATTATAGTCTTTTTATATTCATGTTTCTGCCGCCTTCCAGGTAATAGTAGCCTAATCACAGAGTAATAAAGGTGGGTTCACAAAATCTTCTTTCTTTGTAAATTCAAAGCCTGACTACCTGAGAAGTTGGAGAAGATACAGAAGCTTATTGCTTCTGCAGAGCATTTGTTAGAATGGGTGCAAGATGAGACACATACCTGTTGAATCTATGAGCAGGGATGGTACCTATTAGAATTGAGAGTGTCTTGAATTTACCTGACTATCTTTATGAGCCTGTGGCCTTCTCTGTCCTCCTTGGTTGTGCTGAGATGTTTTGTTCCATGTTAACTGTATGCTTTTGGAGATTGGGATCAAGAGCTTGCTCCTAGCTCCAGCAACACGACAACCTTAAAATTAGGATAACTGTCCCTTTTAAGGACTACCTGCATGTCTCTGATGGAAAAGGTTGTGGCCATCCACCAAGTTGTCATCTTTGGAAGTAGATTTGTCCTCCAAGCTGCCGGCTGAACTCTTCAGCTGCTTGTTTCCTCACCCACTGTTGGTCTATGTGAACTGGGTCTGCTGGAACAGTTTAAGTAGCAGATCTTTACTAGCACAGTTACAGTGATTGAATTGGGTCAGGAGTAGTCACAGGAGCAAGACAGCTTGTCAGTCTGTTGGGTGATGGCTGTGGCAAGTAACCAGGGACAGTTGTCTCTTGACCTGCTAGCTGGAGCCTAGGAGGATGAAATTGATGGTATGTGGATATCCTAACTCAGTGCTGGTGGCTGTAGTGAAGTGATTTTGTATCTTTTTGTATGATTTTAGGGTAGTGCTTTACTTATTGAGTGCAGAGTCTTAGGTGTACTTACAGACCGAGTTGTTACTGAATTACTTTGAGGACATGAGATTCAGAAAATAGAAATAAGATGTTGTCAAGATACAAGACAGTGGCGGCACCTTGTACAGTATTAACACATTTCTGGTGCAAATGGATTTTGGTTTTGTTCCTTTGTAACTATTACTAGAACTAATTCCGGAACAGTAGCTGCCTATGCCTTTTTGAAAGAGACATGGAGTAAAGTAACTCTCTCCATATGTTGCAGAAAAGGCAAAGAAAAAAAAAAAAGAGAAGTAATAATGGAGAATAATGGTGCTTGAGCCAAAAGGAAAACCGTTGCGTATTTGCCGTTAGATCCAGCTTTTTTGTTTGCGCTTCATTTGATTATCAGTATTTTTAGCCATCTAACGTATTAATACTTCTCTGCAGGGAGGAGTAGGGTTCATAGCCTTTTCAAAGCAGCACTAATGAATGCCTTTAACTTAATAAAATGATCATTTGCCAACTACTTACCATAATGTGAACTAGATGCTTTCAGTCCAGAGATTAAAAGGAGTTTTCTTTGTAAATGCACTGTAGTTGCTATTACTTCATGAGTCATATGCAGATATATAGTATGTTCATTGGTTATTGTTTTTGAAATCTCAGGATCTCATAAAATAGGTTGGAAGGAGTTGTTAGAGTCTATATTGTTTCAATAATATATGGATTATCACTCTCTAAATACGCAATGACATAAAAGGCAATAATGCCTTTTATGGATCCCATGTGGCCTATTACACTAATGATCCATGAATAATGGGGTCACGGGATGAGTTTTGAACAGTGCCTTTCTTTGTTGGTTGTTTTTCTCATTTATTTACCCAGGAAAATTCAGTTTTAAGTATCTGCTTTTCAGCAAGGTCCAACCATTTACTGAGATTTCATGTGGGTTAATGGATGCCAAAGAGGTCAAGTGACTTCCCAAAGGTTATACAATGAGTCACTGAATTTGTTAAGAATAAAACACAAAAACCTCCTAGTTTCTGGTCTTTTGCTCTGACTGATACTAAAGCGGGGAGATTTCGGATTGCATGACCTCTACTGAATCCTTGTGCTTCTGCTTTGAGGAGGCATCAAAGCTTGGTGTTCACTGGAGAAATCTGAAGCTCCCGAAGCAACATTTGCCATCTTTATCACTGAAACAACCAGAAAGAGTAGAAATGCTGCGATGCAGACAGGCTGCTTTGATCCTTGCAACATAGATTCTCTCTTAAGAAACTCCAAACTAAACAACACAGAGTGAAATAAGCACATAGAAGCCCACACAGTTAACCAATACAAGAGTGTTGAGAGCTAATTATATTGCCTGTGTGGCTGCAATGGTGTCCCTTTCACTTCACATAGAAAGCCTCCATTAATTAAAGATTAATGAAGATGGTTTACCTCCTCCCAAAATGAACCTCAACACTGCTCCTCCAAGCCCTGTAGACATGGAAGCTCAGTTGCAGAGGGCAGCTGACCTCTGCTATGGAAAGGAGGCACATCCTGGAGAGCATCACCCATGTTCTGGATGCATCGGTGGAGATGACAAACACAATGTACAATACCATCACCTGTGCTCTGGCCTTCTGCCTTCTTAAGTCTCAGGAAAAGAAGGGCTCCTGTGTTGAACTGAGCTTGGCCACTGAGCAGTTACATACCCCTGGGCACATCTCTTACCTGGCCGTGCCTGTGTTTCCTTAGCTGCAAAAGTGAGGTACCTCTTGCTATTTGCTTGTCTCTCCTGATTTTGTGTGTATATAGAGCTCTGCAGCTCCAAAGGTTTCATTATTATTATTTCTACTACCTCCTGAACATTATTTTATGCATTTAATACAGTCTAAAGCAATTACAGAATGTAAGGTACCATGGAAATACAGAAAGATCTGCCTGGAATAGTAATTTGATTTTGAAACTTTGTTGCTAAAAGACTTCAGGGTAAAATTGTGGTACGACATATGAGCTTTTAATGAAATGGCTCCCATTACTTGTAGTGTAAATGGACAAAACCTACATAACACATGGAAAATTTTCATTTAATTAGCAAATAATTTGTATTAGAATAGAGTTGTCAAATTCGAATTCATCAAACGGTATTCAGCAGTGAACTGAAAATGTTCCTAGCACGTATGCTTCCGTATTTTATACACCTCCAAGCTGGAAATCATTGCAGTTTTTTATCTGAAAATACATTTGGTAAATGCTGTTGCTAATAGGTGTAGAAACAATACAGAATAGTCACAAGAAATCAGACAAGACACCTCTGATCTGACTATATTTCAATGCTGCTGCTATCTAGTGTTGTATGGGGGGCAGCTGGAATATACTCAGGCAGAGGGGGTGAGGCTATAATATGTGTTTTAATTGTTTCAGATGTGGAGTAATTCACAATTAATGAATGATGCCGATGATTCCTGAAGCTGCTGTGTGAATATTCTGGGTTTTGTGTTGTTTTGCCTTGCTTCTGAACGAGCTGATGCCGTTGCTCCCACTGTAATAGCCGAATGCTGGCAACCATCTTACAAATAGATTTAAGCCCCACACTGTTGAGGAGAAGTCACACAATGGCTTGCTGACAGCCCGTTGCACACACTGATCAAGGCACTGGCTTTAAAACAGTTTGGCTTATAATTATATCTTTACAGCTAACTGGGCTATCCAAATGATTTTCTTCTCTCCCCCTCCCCAAGTCTACTGACCTGTGGCTAATGAGATTTGTGTTTCGATTAGTTGTAGAACATAAATTAACTAATCAATGAGAATGGATTCACATCCTTTCTTGTAAAAGAGCTCTGCTGCAGTGATCTGTATTTAATATTCAAATCAATTTCAAATTCTCAGGATGATTCTGCTAATATGGCAGGCTGGGACTCGCAGCATCTGTATCCCTGCCACAGACTGTAAATATGGGATGTTTATGGAATCGCCCACTGACCTCCAAAGCCTTCTCTGGTCTCATTGATTTACTATTTCACTTAATAGTGATGATGAGAAGCTTACAGGCTGGCAATGAAGATGGGAAAGCCATGTGAGAGAGCATTTTCCCTTTACTTACAAGAGGGTTCAGACTAAGCAGAAGTCACAAGACTTTGAAAAATGCTGTTTGGTTTTGATATGAAAATTTCAGGTCAATTTTAGGTTCCAATTCAAATTTCCCCCGTTCTAGAGATGAGGGTAAAATATGACCATTACCAAAAAGCAGTTTTCTAAGGGTGAGGTTCTTTCATTTGCTTTCAAGGTAGAGAGAACTTTATCTTTTGCCTCGCTGTAATTGTCTCATCTGTACAATTAACCAGCATCTTGGCATAAAATGTGAAAATTTGTACAGTGTTCAAAGCATCTGTGGCCTTTATGGTGCAAGTTCTGTTAGTAGTGAAGCCACAGAAAATTAAATGTTCCCCAAAGAACTTCCAGATGTGTTTTATTCTAATAGGGTCATTATACAGTAAATTAAAAAGCAGGGTAAATGGAACTGTAAAATTTAAATTAGTCTAAAACCACATCTCTTTGCTTTGAACATTCATTTGTGGGGTTGCATTTGCAATAAATGTGAATTAGGCAGCTGCAATAACTGTTAATCATATATTTATAAAATAGTAATGAGGAAATGAATAGCAGAGTAAGACAGCTGCACATTTCTCTAATAGTATGTCAACTGTGAACATAATAAGATGTAGAAAATTGTTTGGTGCTATGCTGATAATGCAGCCGAATGTAAGAGATCACTTCAACCTCTTAACTTTACAGGAAATTATATATAAAATCCATAAAAAGCCATAATAATACATTAGGCCTCTGAATTGTAGTCAATGTTTTCCTTTGCTTTGATTTTTCTGAAATGGGCCATACTTTTCCCAAAGTAATCTGCCAAGGATCACTCAGGCTTTTGTTTCAGGCTGCACTTTATTCACCATCTTGCAATCTTATTTAAAAGGTAGTGCTTCTAAAAGCCCAAAGTGAGCTAACTTCTCTGCTCCAGGAGAGCTATGGAAGCTCCCACCTACTTCAACTTCAAGAGTTTTGCCCATTCTTGAGCATCCCACTGCTGATCCCAAATGGTGTTATCACTGCTGAAACTAGTGATTCAAGTCAGAACCCAGCATGAGGCATAGCAAAAAGTGAAGTTTATATTTTACATATATATATATATATATATATGTACACATTTATACATACATTAGAAAAGCAAAAGGTTGTTGACATGGCCTGAGGGCATCCAGCTGTCTCATGCAGCCATGGTAAGATCGTAAAGAGGTCAAGATAACTGCAAAACCCCCAAGCCAAGAACCTAAACCCAAGGAATAAATGGGGATGTTTGAACAGCTCTTTAGGTTTGCTGCTCGTGCTAACAGACTTCGCAGCCTGCCCTCGTGCCAGGTGCTGCTCACTTGCACTTGCAGTTTTTAACCAGCCTTAATTGAATTTTGCAACTGAATTGGGGTGAAGAGGAGAATTAGAAAGCTAACAGGAAAAAATTAGGCAAGTGCTGGGCTACAAACAGCTTATCGGCCAAGCAGGGAATAGGTGCTAAATGTGTAATAGGAAGGCTGCCGTAGGAAATGTCACTCATCAAAGTGGCAGCACTTTGCAAGGAAAAGCAAGAGAAAGAAATTAGGGACCCGATCCCTGCACTTGCTGCCGCCGCTGTGATTTAGTAAGCCATATGCTGGGTGTGTGGGTTTGGAAGTTGGGCTGAAGCTGGTGGGGTTTAACCCAGAGCTGCTATGGTGGCAGCCAGGGAGCATTGCTCAGCAGGAAACACAGGGGTGAGGTGGGCATGGGGAGCCTGACTCCCAGGAAAGCACAACAGGGCAGCAAGCATCTTGACTTTGCTGTTGAATAAAGCTGTGTTTGTTAATGATTCTCTTTTCACGAGGGAGTACATTTGCTTGTGTGATTTTACTGTAAATGTTTCTTGCTGTACCATGTTGTGATGTATTTTTAATTTTTGTATGCATTTGCATTTGAAATGGTGCAACCAGATCACTTGTTTCTTTAAAACACAGAGAGAAAGGAAGTCTGAAGGTCTTACAATCAACAGTTTCACTGACTAAAGGTATTTCAGTACACAGAAAGACAGACGTAAAAGGTCAGTAAAGGAAGGAGAAATTGATTCTTTTCAATTAGTCCTGTCTTAAACCTTGTTTAATGGCGAGGTGAGAGTCCACTGGAGATCTGCATGGACCTGGTGAAGGTCAGGAGCAGCATCATCAGTTCCCTTAGGCTTTGTAAAGCCTTCACGGTCACACAGCAGACCTAAGCTTTAGCTTTCGTCAAGTTGTTGCCTTTAATAAGCGTGGCTTTGCTTATTTATATATCTATTTATTTTGGTTAGGACATTGCACAAATCTTTTTGGCCATCTTAAAAAACTATAAAGCTATGTCCCACTGGCCAGATAGAAACGACAGGTTTCCTTAGTGTAACCCTATCAAAGGAAATATTGTTCGTACAACATCGCTATGTTCCCCTGTGCTGTTGCAGGCAACAAGAGGCAGAAAGATGGATACAGGTAGAGACATACATATGGAGAACTTTCAGGTTGATTTTGTCCCATAAAATTTTGGCCTTCTTGTTGCTAAAACAAAGCAAAAAAATGGTTCTTATTCTTAAATAGACATTAAAGGGCGAACAATGGGAAACGGCTTGTTTTCAAATCTTTGTATTTTTTTCTTCTTTGAAACAGACGGTTCAATTCTCAGGGAGAAGCAAAGTTCAAGCTCTCATTTCCCATTGTACATTTCTGTGTTAGTGCCTCACAAAATAGCAGTTCATTTCTGGAAATCCTATTATTGTCCACACTCAAGCAGCAACTTTAACAGATACATCTGTTACCTGGCAGCTTCTTCCTACACAACTCCCACCTCGGAGAGTTAAAGCTTGTAGTTTTAAAAGGAAAAGTGAAATAGCCCAAATCTGAACAATGCACCGTTGTTTTTGAGGGGAGGAAGAGCAGCATGCCACTGTCAGCCACAAGAGCCTCATCTTGTCTTAGGTTCTGATTTGGACAGATATAGAAAACAGAGTGATGCATTATCATCATTTTAGAGATGTGAATTTGGTGTGTGGACACTCAACCAAAGAACTAATGTGATCAGAAAGTTAAAATATATGAGCTGGAAATACAAATTCATTAGACGTACACAAAACGTATGCTGCAGTGGATCTGTCATTTAAATTAGATTTTGACAATTATATGGATAGTCTGGTTGAGATGATATATGATTTGCTCACTTTATCTCTGCTATGATTTAATTATTGCATAAGACATATAGAGTTAGGACCCTACTGCTCTTCCATGGACCTAAATTGGAGCTGAACCCATTGTGCATACTTTGTGTTAGTTACTTGAAAGATTTTTGCTTGTGCGTGTATATATATATATATATATATGCATGTATATAATTTTTTCTACATGCAAAGGGTCTGTGTTTGCACCCGCTGGAATTGATGCAAATCTTTCCACTGACCTCAGCAGGGCTGGGCCTCACTCTTTCCCTGCTCATTGCTTTCCAGCCCTGTGAGATGAGATGCTTCTTGTGTGGAGACACTGTGTTTTGCCATTCCCGATCCAAAGGAGAGAATAAAAAGCCAGAATTCCCCCCCAGGATGCATCCACCCAAGCCCAGACACCTTGACCACGCGCACAAACGCAGCCATCCTCCACCTTCCCCATCCTGGGTGGGGAGAAGAAAAGCATTGGGTCTTCATCCTCTCTGCTCAGAAGGATGTTGGCTTGAGATGCTGTGGTGGTGAGCTCAGCTGGACTATTTCATATTGCTGGAAACATCCTCAGAGGCTTATAAGGGACATAAATTATAGACTCATAGGATGGTTTGGGTTAGAAGAGATCTTTAAAGATCACCTAGGACTTTAAAGCTCACCCAGTTCCAGCCCCCTGCCAAGGGACACCTTCCACTAGAGCAACTTGCTCCAAGCCCTGCCCAACCTGGCCTTGAACGCTGCCAGGGATGGAGGATTCACAGCTTCCTTGTACAGCCTGTTCCAGTGCCTCATCATGCTAGCAGTAAAGAACTTCTTCCTTATATCCAACCTGAACTTCCCCTGTTTCAGTTTGAACCCACCACCCATTGTCCTATTGCTAGAGTCCTTGTTGAGTTGTCCCTCTTTGACATCCCTGTAGGCACTTTTCAGACCCTGGAATCTGCTCTGAGGTCTCCATGCAGCTTCTCTTCTCCAAGCTGAACAGCCCCAGCTTTCTTAATACGGGAGATGCTCTAGCTCCCTTCCCATTACTGTTGTGTCACGGTGGAAGCCTGGCCAGCCCTGTGTGTGTATCTTCATGTCTGTGTGACTTACGGATGAAATCACTGCTCTGCTGCTACAGGTTGCTGATACCAAGGGCACCTCCACTCTGCCCAGTGTGGCACCACTGCACTCTGCCTTGTTCTTGCCTGACATTTGTTAGCAGTATTTATTAATACCATAAACATGGGAATGTGCCTAAAAAAGTGCAGCATCAGGCACAATCATTTAGGCAGACAAATGATGGTGATGTCTCTTCTCCATCTGAATGCTGACTACATATTAAGACCCCCCAACTATTAAAATGGAAACACGATTTGACAACTTCTTACAATTGCAGTAAATGCCACTTCTTACAAATGAACACTAGCAATCAATTTAATTTCTCAAATAAAATGATTAAATTGCTGTTATTGTGGAATCATTATTTTATTGCTAAAACCTTTTAAAATGTTAATTATTGTGCCCCTTGAAAAGCTTTCATCTTGCTTGACTTTGCTCTTATACAAAAAATGTCTCCTGGTTGTGACTTGTGAATTGAATGAAAATTCATGCTTTACCTTTTCTCTCTGTCTTCCCCCCCCCCCCTTTTCTTTCTCACCTGCAACTATTCTCCTTGGCTATAATATTTATATGAATTTAACTTTAATTTTTCTCTGCTTTCATCTTCTGAATTAGTCAGTGTAAAGCACAGATCACTCCTTCTCTGCTGCTTTCCTGTTTATTTGCTTTAACAATAGATTCATTAACTAGATTTTGGTGCTCAAGCCATGCGGACACATCCATTTCAAAGGAGGCTTTAATGGCATTTCATATTTTTCTACATTAAGGAAGATTAAAGTATATTACAATACCCTTTACTGCTCTATTTTCTTCATTCTAAAAGTGGTCAGTTTTAAAATTTTTTTTCCCCTTTCTTTCATCTGCAGTGTTCAATAAATTGTCCAGGCCTTTCAGATGATAGTCCCAGCAAATTGAGTTCCATATTACAACTCTGAACCATTGTTTAGCCCATCATCAGTCCGATAAAGCACTCCTATTCACACAGGACATCAAAAGAACAAATATATGTTCAAAGTGGCTAAAAAGATTACTGTGACGCGGATATATCATTTCGTTAATTGTTAGTGATTATTCTACTAGTTTAGAGGTGGTGAATTTGCTGACTCTGAGCTAGTGCTTGTGATGTAATCATAGTGTAAAATAAAGATATTCACGGCTGGAAATTACACCATTCAAAAAGGGTCAGGTCTGTCATCTTCTAATAGCTGAAGGTGGGCTAATAGCAACATTTTAATGAGAAGAAAGATGCAAACTGATGTCTTCATTTCACACATACAGTCAGCCATGCTGGGGATCGGTAAATCAGATCATGGTAGGTGCTGAGCCAAATTCAGCCTTGGTGTGGCTTGAGATTGGTTGGGTTGTACCTGGGAGGAATATGCCCTGGTTTGAATAGATGCTGTTTGCTAGGTGAGAATGGCAAAAATTAATGCATTCGGGTCCTGATCCCCAAAGCTTGATTCACATGTGTTTAATGCTTTGTACTCTGAACAATCCTTCAGAAATTGCTGGCATTACTTTGGTGACTCCCAACACCATGGTATAATGGTACCACACGGACCTAATGTTTGTCCTCACAGCTTCAGATGCAATGGGGAGATATCTGAGAAGTGGGAGACAGAGATACAAAACCTCCAAAGGTACTGAGGTGCCCAGATCTCAGTAGCTGGAGAGAGATGACTGAGTATCTTCCTCCAAGGTAAGGTCACAGAGAAGGTAGCAGGGAACGGAAAAGGAATGATCCCATCTGAGTTACTAGCTCCCAGACACTCGTGCTTCCCCTGCAACCACTGCCACATGAGTATCTCAATCAAAACATGCACATTTGTAGGGTTTAGCATGGACATATGTACATATTTGTAAGGTATAGACTAGACATATGTACATCTTTGTAGGCTTCTGCTCTTCAAATGTAATATCAGAAATCTTGGAAGTGCATGAAGTTTAGCATGAAATCTTGAACAGACAGAGTTGCATGCTGCAGTTCTTGCCTCATGTATTTTACCCTGCATCAGGTAGAATGGAAAGGCAACACTAAGGATGCCTGATCGTACGTGAGGCTACTGGCTGGAAGACAGATTTTACAACAGAACAATCACAGGGTGTAGGTTTTAGGCAATAAGCAGGTAGCCTCGTTCTCTCAAAAGAAAAAAGAAAATAATGGAAAACTGTAACATTCATTTGGAGGCCTCAAAGGCATAAAAAACCCAATTCCAACTGTTATAGGTCCCTGCAGGAGTCTACAAAGGAACTAAGCTTTTTAAGTAAGAAAACTAGATTTTGGCCCAGAGGGCCCTGTCATTGCTGCTTAATAGATGAAACTCTTTTGATACAAATATGCTGTTTACTTCTCAGCTTCAGCTTTCATAAAATATAACCTTTTTATGATTTACGACCCCAGAAAAAGTGCAGGATGGATTTTTAGCTCTGAATTGGTTGAATGTCAACAAGAAAAATATAGATAACATATAGAAATAGCAGGGTGTTAATGCCACACAAAATGATGAAATTATTTTTGTTTAGAAAAGTTAAGTTTGTTCTTAAAGTTCTCTGTGAGTGAAACTGAGGAAAGGGTTCACTGGTAAAGCCAATGGAAGCTTTGCATAACGCTTCCTTTTTGCTTTAAGGCAGCATTGGTCTGCCTAGGAACTGTAAAACTGGTGACACAGAATGCAGCTGTGACTTCTGGGAGGGACAGATGTGAAATGTGGCTGGTAACCCTTCCAGTATTGACCGAAACTTACCCAAGTTTGACCTAAGTGAACACTTCAGATTCAGTGCTTTAATGACAAATTCAAGTTTAAAGACTTGTTCCAGAAGTAAAGTTGTATAAAGACTCATTAATTGTAGTGATTATTAAAATCAAACCAAAATGATCAGAAATGGCATAGTCTAACTTCCTTCTTTATATGACCAAGGTACTATTTTTTCCCCTCTTAACAACCATATTGATGACTACAGACAAGCTGTATATAGATACATATATATGTGACTATATCCATAGAGATATATAGAAATGCTTTAATATATTGGTCAGTGATTAAACAGAAGAGCAAATAAAATGTTGGTGCTGTGAAATGAAAATAAAGGTATCAGAGCTTTGAAGAGTGAAACAAAAATACTGAGATGAGGGAATAACTGTAGCAGAGAGTATTGCATATATTTTCCTTGCTATGGTTTTCCACTTCAAGTTATCTTTTCTGCAGCTTCTTTGCTTAACATTAGGTGTTTTCCAGGTGGATTTTCTCATGCTGTTTGTGAACCCACTGAACAACAACGAAAAGGTTGATTTTCCTGGATGCTTGGGGAAATAGCCTGATCCCAGACAAATTGCCCAGGAAGTCTCTGAAATGACTTCGCCTGCCACAGAGGCAAGGTTGTAAAAATTGAGAAGGTTTTCACTTTTGACTCTTCCAGCTGTTGCAGAAAGAGACATTTGGTGGTGTATGGCATCTGAAAACTGTCACTGAGCAAATTAAAATAACAAAAATATCCATCTGTGAGCCCCCACACATCCAGTTTTCCTGCCCTGCTCTGTCACAGGGCATCAATCAGCTGGGGTACATGGATGGTGGGTTCAGCAATAGATATGCCAGGAGGGTCAGGCAGCTGATGCTCAGCAGCTGCAGGGTTTTTACAGAGAACACACACTTGTACTGGTGCTGGAAAACACAGTACCTCACTGGTCTGAATGCACCCTCCTTAGGTATTACAGGAGAGATAAAAGGAAACTAAAATGAAGAGAAAGGCATGGGAGAAGCAAGGCTGCTGTTAATTGTCCCACCTAAGTTACTGACACACGTCTGGAGCCTTTCTATGAGGTCTGAGGATGAAAAACCATCCTGGATCACTGATTCCTTCATGCAGGAATAGCCTGAGGGACCGGGTAGGTATCTGCTGTAGCCAGGCCAACGCTATCCTTGACAAGACTTTTTGACTGAGACTTGTAGGTACCCATGGGACATCTGGGATCCTGTCCTGGAGCAGGGAGCCAGGCAAGAGCCCTGTGAGGCCAATCTCCAAGTTACAAGGGCTTGACTTTCCTATGGTTAGTTGAAGTAAGTAGGATGATTTGACTCCTCCCCTAAAAAGACACGGTCTCTTTTGGATACCACTACCTATGCATAAAGCCAAGCAACAGCCACTGAACATGCTTTGCCAGGCTTTCAAATAGCAGTAGCCAGTCAATTTCCAGAAGCTGGGCTGTATGTCACAATTTATAATGTATTTTCTTGCAAGCTCCTCAAGGCATCTTACATAGCTCAGCCATGATTTTCAATTAAAATAATTAGTATTATTCTTAAGGTAGATAATAGCTATGGAGCACTTTTTCTTTGCATAGCTGCAGAAGTGCTTCCTTGTTTAAAGCTTTGGTGAAGCCAAATCTAAAAACTATTAATTTTGCAGATAGCCTCAGCATAACTCCATGAGTGTGGTTGGTGGGACAGGAGAGAGGTCCTAGTTACAGTGTTTGTTTCTATGCACCTTATCTATGGTTAGAATCTAATCCAGTCCTCACCTTTAGCTAGTGATGGGTGTTGTGGATTAGGTCTTTGGTTCACCAGGCCAGAGGAGGTGAGCAAGGTGGTGGTGAAAGATCTGTAGGTGTTGGCTGGTCTGCCTCGCTTGCCACAGAGAGCAGTCCCCATGTGTCACACTGTCAGCTTCTGGGGTACAAGCTAAAGCCAGCACAGTCTAAAGCTCTGTCTGTGCTTTGCAGTACTTATTTTGAACTGTGAAAAAAGCAAACAAAAATACATCCTTAAAATACACTCCTGAAATAAACACACGAAGAGATGCCGTTAATTGCATATGGGCAACTTGAAAGCTTAGGGCTATTTTTCCTCTCTATTGACTTCTGAAAAGCCTGCTATTGAGGAAGATTTTAAGCGCATTGTTGAAGTTTAGTGCATAGTTTAAGTGGTTACCTGAATGCCTCTGTTCATTTTTCCATTAGTCAATCAGTCAATATCTGCACAGAGCTTTGAAAAATGCCGTGAAAGAGGAGGAGTGAGACAGAAAAAGATGGCCATCGGCTGCATTTCAAAGTTACTTGGGAAGAAGACAAGGCCAATATTTGCCTGAAGAGATCTCCGAAAGCCCCAAAATAAAGGAATGCTGCAGAATTAAACTCGCCTTGAAACTTGCAGTGCAAGCTTGCTGGAAGCAGAGTTTAGAGGATCCCTAAATGTGTCAGGCTGGTGCCTGCTCAGCTGGTCAGCTCAAGAAAATAAGCCCAGAAATGATCTACATGGAGCAGCAACCAGGCTGGGTCAATCTGAGGTATCGTACGCGCTTTATGCGCATAATCAGACTGCCCTTTGACTTCCCACTGCTTAAGTATACAGTCTAATAATCTAACAGTCTAACAATCACTATTAAAACACAGCCACAGGAAGATTTCTTTCGTATTATTTTCAGTAATATGCATCATTGCAGAACTGGATCCTTTGTGCTCCTATTCTGTCAATGTTTAGACCTTAAAATTACTTCGTCCTCAGCTCAGAAGATTCCATGACCTCCATTGAGTTTGGCTGTGGGAAAAGGCCATTGAGGGGTCAACACCTGCCTTTGAAGGTAACCTGAAGGCCTCAGAGCTTGCCTGGTCCATGAAGGAGCTAGAAAAGGAGACTTTAGACAGCAATCTGGGGAACAGTGTTCTTACAGTATTTCTGCAGCTCTTGAGGTAAAGCATAGATCTGCATTTAGGTCTTGGAGATGAGAAGTGCAGAAAGCTTCAGCTAAAAGTAGCTTAGAAACATTAAATTCCATTAGGAATACTCTTTTTAGTCTTTCCACTGCAGCTGTTTCTCATAGACTGGTCTCTTCCCTGAGTGGATGTAATTAGTGAAAATAAATAGGTATATGTAATCTATTCCATCTCACTGAAAAGGTGCTGGTAACAATAAATATATTTCTTTATGTTTAAAGCTAACAGTCCATCTGATCTGCTTTCGTGCCTTTGGTAAATGTACAAACATATTCATGAGACATTATAGTCAGCAGCAATATGTATGAAATCAGATTTAATTCAACGTGGAGAAGGCCTACACCGTGAACTCTATAAGCAATATATTTTCATAGGTATCAGCCTTAGAGCTATGAAAACAAGACAGAATTCAGCAGCAGAGTGGTTTATACCTGCATAGGTAAGAGAAGGAAAGCAAATGTTACCCAGGCAGTCTTTTTCCTGGTCCCAAGATTCCTCAGTCAACTCACTTCAGTGTCTTTCTTCCAAACAGACTGAGGGTCTTTTTGAGGTTGTTTGGGAGGTACATCTGAGGATTAGTATTTTAAGAACATGTGATTTACTCAATGTTATACGTATGAAAGTGCAGTAAGTGGCCACCACAAGATTTTATCAGTGGATGTGCTATAATAACAAACAGATTTGGAAGCCATTCTCAGTATATATAGATATATTAAATTCTTCCACAAGTTACTGACAGAGAGCAGATTTAACTGGTAAGCATAATCCTGTAGCCTGAAGGGAATCAGGTGATGTGAGAGTGACTCTCCTTGGGATTGCATGGAGGAGTTGCAGTAAAAGTTACCACCTATCATGTCATTAAGAACTTGGCCATAATCGTTTCAAACAGCCTTTCCCAAAGTGCTCCCATTGTCAGAATAGCCAGATGCTGTGCTGGGTGCTAATATTTATGCCAAAATGATATTTCACCTTCCCTTTTGTCCTTTATTTGTTCTTTTCCGGCTTATAGCAATTTTCCCTCAATTATTTCAAGGTTGCTTTCTATAGGGAAAAAATCTCTACTTAATAAGAGAGCGGCTAAAACCTTATATCTAAATGCTAAGTGCCAAGTGGCAAATCTGGTGATGTGATTCATTGGTAGTAGGAGTATTCATTTTACTTGGGGAACTCATTTAGCTGAAGGCACTGTGCTTATGTCCTGCCCCATGGCCTTTGGATAAAGTGAATTTACTTTACTTGTCTACTTTGAAGACGAGAAATTTGGTAGTGTTTCATTTTCAGGCAGAAAAGCAAAGAACTGTTCAGATATTCTCTTGAAGCTTCCTGAAAAGTGGCTCATAATGACAGCATCATAAAGGTCATGTGCTATTTTCTTTCCATAAATGTGGCAGTGGAAACATTACAGGTTCTCTTGGTCCTTATCCTTTCTCTTGATGCATTGAGTGTGTCAGGTTTTTTAGGCTCCTGTGAAATCCTAAATGTTGGGAATAAGATGCAGAGCACAAACGAGTGCTGCTGCACCTCCTTGTTATTAGAGATTGGGACTGGAATTAATGGCTGGTAGGAAAGAAGGCTCATTACAACACGAAACTACCCCCAGAATATCCTCACAGAACATTGGAAAGGGTTCCTTCACTGCTAAAAATGTAAAGGATGACAACTCCTTTTTATAGCATCGAATGCAACAAGGAAAATAAGGTGGACATAAAATGAAGTCTTGAATTTTTGGTGCTCGCCTAACTGAAATTAACTGGAAGTTGTTGGAGTTTGTGATCTGTAAAATCCCCATAAATTAGGAAATCTGGTAACCAGTTTCTGTGGAGGTACTAGAATAACCACAGAAGTGGATCTAAAATACAGTCATGAAAGAAAAGTCATTAATAACAGGGCTACCATTTCATCCTGTGTCTGTAGAGCACATGCTACTCTGCAGCCATTTGATATGGGCTTCTTTGACTGCATCAGGTACAAAAGGAGGTTTGTATGTTGAACATGCATACAAACGCTGAAATCCTGACTTCAGGCACAAAGCATGGTTTATCTATGTGTACCTGAACTGCTGACAGGGACCAGGTACCAGAAGAAGCTGTGAACTGACACAACTATATGGCTTCCGAATCAACTTGGGGGTAAGTGGAGGAGCCCATCTTTGCTTTTTTTTGGACTACTTATTTTCTTTGAGAAATGGAAGGAAAATAAACTAATGGTTTTGAAAACATTGCTCTTAATATCTGTCAAAAGTCCATATAAAATAAATTGAGCTCCTTGCTCTGGAATAATATGCCCCTTTTTTTTTTCCTAGCTTGGAGCTATGTATTTTTAATAAGAAGAGCGGGTGTATACAAGGGAGTGAGCATGGAACAAGGGTGGGGTTTTAGTTTCAAGCATGATAATGATTCCTCAGTAACTCCCAGTTTAGATACTTTAATAGTGCACTTGAAGTGCCTTTGTGCAGCTTAGCATCATGCACTTCCCAAGTGAGATTGAGGAACTACTGGAGCAAGGGCATCCATGGAGTGGGAGGAGTGTGCCCTGGAGAATTAAGTGTGCTGCAAGAGCTGCTTGGGATTATTTCTCCAGACAGACAATATCTAAATCTGTTTTTTCCTGAGTGTTGAGGCTGCATTTGTGGCTGGTTTTGTATATGTGAGTGAGTGTGAGTTAACGGCTTTTGGCAGGCAGACAAGCACCATTTATCCCAGGCACAAACCTGGCCAGAAGCTAGGGTTTCTTCACATATGTCAGTTCATCACCACGACTCTGAAGTCTGCCAGATTTATAAACTTTGGTCAGAGATGGAACAGGATCATTAATTAAAGGCAATAACTGTGATTGATCCTATAAAACACAGCATATGTTTGCATTTTTAGGACTCTATGACTTTTTCTCAAGCTGTGGCCTGGTTACAAGTCAATTTGGCTCAGTGTCCAGTTTATTCAATTCCTTCTGTGATCCAAATCAGCATCCACGCTATTCATGTGGATTTAGTTAATGTTAACAAACTAAATTAAGCTGGAATCTTAATTTAAGGAACCGTGGTATTCAGTGCCATACATTCTTATAAGTAAGCATGACGGAGACCAAGGCTTAGTTTTGGAGGAGATGTCTTATCCTTTGTCTCTTATTTGTTTTCCCGTTTCTCTGGGGTATAAGTGTTATGAGTTCATGGTTTTGATATACCTGAATTCTCTGATTTTCTGATTTTTTGCTTATATAATTACTTATGCTTGATGGTGCATAAGTCTGTAAAAGGTAACATTTTTGACCTGCAGGATGATGTCTATAATTCATATGGAGCTCTCTGTAAAGAAACATTTACTGATATAAGGGCAGTACCTAAATTCTTGGGAAAAAAAAATGATGTGTTACAATCATCCCAAGGGAATCACACTTATTTAATACCAACGGTGAATTTGGACATTTTTTTTTTCAATCATGGCTGTTTTTGAGCCAAAGCAAACATCCCAAAATATTTACTCCCGGAACACATCCAGGTGAACTGCACAATCTGTCTGAGGGTTTTGCTTGGTTTTACTTTATGTTCTTGAGGATCGGTTACATCACCAGGTCAAAGGATAGGCTTTGGTGGTGCTGTAGATATCGTTAAACTCTGTGTCAACATCAGTGTGAACTACACATTTGTAACACAGCCAAAGATATGTCTGCTTATTTTCTTTTAAACTTTTCCCCATGTTTGTAAAATTAAACAATCCTTTAATATGAAATCATTGTTAAAGTTTTCTTAATGAAATTGGTATGTATCACCCATGGTTTATGTCTGACGTTCATTTCTGAGACTGAACTAATAGAAAGTCTAATAGACTCTTCTGCTGATGTATTTGTTGGCCTGGGGAACACAAGGCAAGGTCAGCCTTGGCTAAATCCTCTGCACAATTACCATGCTGGCTATCACTAATTGGCATTTCAGCAAACAGAGCAGGGATAGATTTTACTCCACTCCAAAACTGGAAGCAGCACCAGAAATTGGAGCACACTGGTATCCTTTCAAGTGCCAACATATCCTGCTTATCATGGCAAACCAGCTCAAAACCAGGTTTCTGCTTTGCCAATATGTCTGTGGCTCTCACTCTCACAGCACAATGGGGCATTAATAAACGAGATTAAAGCAGTCAATGGCTTACAGATTTCTCCCATTCCTTTGCAGCAACATCCTGGAAACCTTCAATTTATTTAAGACAATTCCACAGCTTCCTTATAGAGTCACTGGTAATGCTGTTACAGCAAAATTGACAAGTAACTTACCCTCAGGATTTCCCATTCTCTTCTGCGGTTGTTATTTCCTGTTGGACTGAGACCTACAATCACTTGCACATGTGAGTGGTAGGCATCTTGCATATATTTACCTTTGCAAGTATTTACAGGTTGGCGTTTTCAGAGTAACTGCAGCTCAGACAGATTTTTGTTCTCGGTGCAGTAAAGAGCTTAATTGTGGACCTGAATCCAGGCCTTGCAGTAGAAACAATATATATTATATATATAAAGGAAATGCTGAGAAGAGTAATAAAGAGTAATCTTCCTGTGAGTAAATAAAAATTACTAAAGGAAACAATAATCAATACATTTTACAGTTCAAGAGTTCAACACATGCTGGTTCGGTACAGTACAATGGATAGGCGGCACCCGTGGATTATGAATTCCCACGTTTATGTGGAAACAGAAGTAAATAACCGAAACAAGAGTCATGTTGCACGAATGTAAAACCAAGCTGGACTTAATGGTGTGCTATATTTAAAAGAGTGATGTGGTCCAAGGAGTATTCACTTTATCTTTTCCTTCAAGCTTGGCTGCCTGCAACCTGCCAGGACCGGCTAATTCAAAAGAAAGCATTTTTCTCTATTTCAATCACCAATAAAATACACTATGCATTGCGCTTTGTTGCCCTGAATCCCAGAGCCTGACATTGCCAAACAGCAGTGTGCTATGGATGTAAATAAACAGCGCTTCTCAGGAGCTGGGAGAACTATTACTTGGACCAGATATAGGGGAAGGATAGGGCAACGTAGTGATGCCATAAACTGTAGCAATATGGTTTTTGGGAGAGAACAGATCTTGCCATCTTGCAAAACCTTTTAACTTTATGAGTCAGATGCAGAGATGCTGTCAGAAGCCTGGTCTTATGGCACCTTTTCAGAGTCACATTTTGCTCATGCTTCGTCACCTCCTCTTCTGGCTTGCTTCTCCTTTCTCTGCTACTCATGCTGTTGCTGCAGCAATTATCAACCTGGGGCTGATCTCCAGCTTTGATTCCTTTCATCTCTCCATTGGTACAAGAGAAGTGATTTAACAGGTCCATCAGTGATTCCTCTAAGCGATAATGATCTTCCAGAGGATTTGAAGCAATGTAATTGGCTTCCAGTCTTGCCTGTCATGAGCAGTGACGGGCAGGTAATACACAGAGGATTTACCCTAACTATTCTATGATACCCTAACTATTCTATGATTCTATGATTCTACTCATCCTCTGAAGGAAAACAAGGCCGAGTGGAGCAGATATCACTTGAGAAGCAAGAGATGCAGGTGCTGGGTTGCCCTAATGTTTCATCATGATGAGGAGCAAACATTCAACAGCATTTGAACAGCATTCGAAGAGAAGGCTTTTGGGAGACCTTATCACAGCTTATAGAGAGTGACTTTTTACAAGGTCATGTAGTAAAAGGGCAAGGCAGAATGGCTTTAACTGCCAGAGGGGAGATTGAGATAAGCTCTTAGGCAGAAGTTCTTCCCTGTGAGGGTGCTGAGCGCTGGCACAGGGTGCCCAGAGAAGCTGTGGCTGCCCC
>JASSUY010018980.1:0-22630 GCA_032466535.1 Forpus xanthops | reverse complement strand
GGTATTCCATACCACAGTACGTCATGCCCAGTTTTACATCTGGGGGCAGGAACCCAGAAGAGTTCAGTTCACAGCTCGATTGTTGAGTGGTGAGCAGCTCTGTCCTCTTCCCTTGTTTTTTCTGGTCACTGTTGTTATTGGTGGTGGCAGCAGTGATTTGTGTTACACCTGAGTTACTGAATGGTTCTTATATCAACCTGTGGGAGTTGCATTCTTTCGGTTCTTCTTCCCATTTCCCCCTCCCTTGAAGTGGGGGGGAAGAAGGTTGGGAGGAGTGAGTGGGCAGGCAGATTGATTTACCCCTGAAACCACCACACCCACTAATTGCTCTCTTGTTGTTATCTCTCAAGGTTATGGCAAGTCTGTCCCAGCATATCTAGTTTAAAACCCCTCTCACTAGTTTTGGTAAAAATTTTCATGTATCACTTTGTCAGATGATCACACCTTGCTTAGTAGTCATTGCTCCAGAGGTCCTGTGTTCGTAGAAGCCAAATCCCTGCCTACAAAACCAGGAGCAAGGTATTAATCCATTGGATGGAACTGGATGTTCCTTTGTTCAAGGTTTCCTCTTCCCTAACAGGGTTGAAGAGTGCGCTACCTGGATCACCAGCTTTCACCCTTGAAACCGGGGTGTCCTGCTTTTGACAAGACAAGGCATGCCTTGTCTTCTTGGTATGATTACGGGATGAAGGTGGGAATGAATGTATGATTTCATAGTGTATTTTTATGAAACAAGCTTGATATTGGCAATCAGACATGGTGATGGGTTGGTTTGGGGTATTTTCTTTCATTTTCTCTGCATCAGGATTGATTCCCTTTTGTGCATTGTAAGGCAGGAGTTCATGTAGATGTATGTCTTCAAGTATTCTTAGGTAATACTTGGAGGCAGGAGAGAGAAGTAGCAGTTAATCTTGGAGTCTCATCACAGAAGCGCTAGAGGGTCCTTGTAACATAAACCTATTTGTACTTAACATAAAATACACAGGAAATAAAATGTTTCTTCTGGTAAAAGTGTGACCATTTGGGAAACTTGCCTCACGCTATCACTTAGCCAATTGCTCTACTGAAGAGGAAGGAATTAGAGGGGGAGTTGGTGTGATTAGCACATCAGCTTAAAAACTTCAGCAGTGAAATCCTCATTTTCTAGGTCTTTTCTAACTTGACAAGTCTATATAAGATTGTCTTTACAACTTTTTAAATAGTAGTAATCTTCCTTGGTTCTGAATATTTGCTTCAGCTGCAGAATGTACAAATAGGCTCTGCCTTAATGTGCTTGAATAGACTTTTTTAGCTTAATGTTCCCTTCAGGGATTCAGAGATTCTCAACTTTCAATCTTTTCTTCTTCCTGCTTCTGTCTCTGAAAACATCAGCATCTCTTTAAGTATCCCCACTTCCTCCTCGGGCAGTTTGTCATGAGGTATTTTTCCTGGTCTGTGAATTCCCTTTAAGCTGACTTTGTCTTTCTTTGCCTCTCTTTAAGTTCTCTTTTTCATTTTATTTTATGCTCAGTTCCGCATCAGCTCCCTTGGTACAGCCTTGACACTTTCGTGATGCTACCGTTTGAATAAAAGGAATGATCTTTTTTCACTATTCCTAACAATTGTCTTCTCTTCCAGCAATTGGGAAATTGAGTTTGTATAAAGGAAGAAACTTTTCAGAAGCTGAGTCTCTGATATTTGAGATAACTTTTCACCCTCTGTCATTTCAAGCATGAGAGTAGTCTTACTGGTTTTGGTAGTATTGCTGGCATGCGAATATTGGGAGTACGTACAGTGTTAGCAGCATAAGGACCTTAAAAATTTGTTCCTGAAAGAGCTTGTCAAGTATTTTCTAATCATTACAATATAATAAGAATGAAATAGATATAGAACAAATTGCATAGGTCTTTTTCCTAGGAAATCATTAGGTTCAGGCAAGTTGTGCTGGTTTTCAATATTATCTTACCCGTCCTTTGGGTTTTAGAGACATTCTTATTGTCAGAAAAGATTTCTCTGCCTATACATTAGTAACCTGAAATAAAAGCACCTTGTCCACTGTTCTGTATGTTCATTTGTTTCTGTAAAAAAGGGTATAAAACTGCCTTCTGGATCTGACAGTAATTGGTATAAATGACTGTAAAGGTGATAATGAAAATTTTTTTGATTATTTTTTTGCTTTTAGGACACTTGCTTTTTTTCAGTCTTCCAGATCACCATTGTCTATCACTCTGTAGAGTCTTTATTCCCTGTCCTTTATCCTCCACTGCCAACAGTTTAGACTTTTGTCTAGTTTCAGAATGGCACTTTTTGGGGAATATTTGAGTCCCTCAGGGCTGTTCCTCTCTATACTAAACATGATAAAATGCTGTAGTAATACTGAAATTAGTAGCTCATATTTGCATGAAGTCTTATTTATGCTTGTTTGTCATACAGGTTAGGTTCCTCTGCCTGGAAATGAAGTCAACAAAACGCTGTTATCCGAAATATTTGGTGAGTAAGCATTTTGGAACAATTTTTAAGCATCAAATACTAAACTAGCAGATTTGGGGGAATGCTGCAGAATAGAAAACTGTTGGTGTTCTTTACCTAAGAGATGATTGTTTGCTTTTATTCCTGAGACACCTGCTTATTGAATCTTCAATCCAGTGTTAGAAAATACTGCGTTCATTATCATCAGATCAAAGTGATTTTGACTGTCACAGGTAACATTTTGGAAGGAGCTGGATATCTTAAGACTGCTTTAATATTAAATTTAAAGTAGTGTTTTTCTTTCAGTATGGTAGTAAGTGTTCTGCTTCTGATTTTGCTTGATGGAAAGTACCATTTACTGCTTTTCTCATTTGGTTTTTTACCACTGTTTTCTGCTTGGTCAGGGATACTATATCTGGTTAGGTTGCTAAAATCCTATCTCTGTCCACTTTTTCTTGTATTTCAATGTCTGATTTCTCATATAAGTTTTTTTTTGCCTATACTGTTTTGCGTGTTCTGTTTTGCAGAATACTGTCTTTGTTAAACACAAACTGAATCACAGGTTTGGAAGTAACCATGCAGTATCTGTAAATTCATCTTTGAGCTAAGATGTATGCATGAAATGTAAAAAACATAAGGGGAAAGGAAATGGGAACAGGGTGCTAAGTGAAACTGGTACATGACATGCTTAGCCAAGTGAGAAGAGGAGGCTTGTCATGTAAAAGGTTGGTTGCAAGGTGTACAAAGAACGTTGTGCTGCAGGATGCTGTGAATGCTAAAGCTATAAATGTGCAAATTATGGGAAAATTCTACGAAGAAAAAAAGCCATCAAAAGCCCTACATACAGAGATACACCTTCAATTGAGGAAGTTTCTCTGTTGCAAGCTCAGGGAATACCTGAGGAGGTTATTTCCTCATAATTGTTTTGTTTACTTCCCCAGCTAATCTCTGTAGTTTAACATGAGAAGCAGCACCCTTGGGTAAATGGAATTTTGATGTGACCCTATGGCTGTCCTTGCTTATGTCTGTTTTCTTATTTACATGAATGGAAATTGTGGCCTCTAGCTCTCCTCTCCCAGCATTTTAGTAAACGTCAGTCTGAGATAACAGGTCTTAACAGGCTTCTCCTGTTGCCAGTGGAAGGAAAGGTTTTGGCTCTGGTGAAGCTTCGTGATAGTTTTGGAGTTGGAAGGCAATTGAAACTGTTCCTGTCTTTTCACTGACAACAGGGGAAGCATAGAGGGTGTAGTTTCCTTATGCTAATACACTCTGTGAGTATCCACCGTGGTACTTCCCCAGATTGCCTACAGTTTAATTTGGAGCAATGTATAACAATTGACTGTAACAGACGAATAGGAGGAATGATGAGAAATAGAACAACAGAGACAACAGTAATAAAATCATTACATGGATCCAAGTGACTTCCGTTGCTGGACTTGTGAGCAAAATGAAGCATTAAAAACAAAGCAGTATGAAATGCAGCATTCCGGCATATTTTAAAGCACTGTGGGAATACTGACTCACTCATTCAGATATTCACTTTATGAAGAATGATTATTTCTGTGCTAAACCTTATAAAACAAAATGCTTTAAAATATTTGTCTGCTTTAATCTTGTTATATTGCAAGGTCAATGTGTCAGTGTTAGAGTCCAAAATCTTAATAAAACACCCATTTGGCTCTTAATGCCCTTTTTGCTACAGCAGTGCTTAACTCAACAGTGTGGTGCTGCTGTCTGTTCTATAGTCCTTAAAGAACAAAAAAGTCCTAAGCAATCAGAAGCCCCTTGAATAAACTAATATTCTTATGCATTGCCAGACTGAATTACTCAGCATTCAAAAAACAAACCACTAGATTTATAGAAAGGAGTTACCCTTGATGTATCATATCTGTGTGTGAGTGCATGTACATACGTATACCTACATAAAGATCCCCAAAACAGTAGGAGCAGGAAGGTATGTATGTTTGGGTTACCCTGTCTTTCTAATATGGAAATGAGACCATTCTTTCCTTATAGCCTTGATGTGAAAGTAATTACTTCCAAATCTTCAAATTGCTTTTAATTATGGCTCTTGGTCACCACTTCATTCAAAGGACCAAGCTGGTTTTTTAGTTTCTTTTTAGTTGTCTATATGCTGTCTAACTTCTGAGTGGTTCTTCATTGTCCTTTTGGGTTGAAGTTATATTGAGGAACTTTAGGATATGGAGGTTTAAAGTATGTTCCTTGTCCCTCACTACGTAGGAAAAAAAAAGGAAAGAGAAAACAAGTCTTAATACCCAGTAATAGGCAGCCAAGATATTTTATATGCAGTTCTGTATCTGTACAGTTATGTATAGAGCTGAATACATTAGAAATCTGGAGTGGATTTCATAGGAAATCTTAGGAACAGGGGGAAACAGATGAGGCTTTTTTACTGCAGACCAGCTTTGCAGAGTGTTTCAAATATGGGGTGTTGAAAGAGGAGCTAAAAGGTTAGCTGTTGGCATAAGAGGCTCACATTTATCAATGGTTTCAATTAAAACTAGGTACTCCACTAACAAAAGCTATAACAAATGTGACAATCAAAGGAGTGATGTGATGTACAGTTGCCTCTATTTCACTGATGTGTTTACCAAACACAATAAAGTAAGGAGTAAAAATACTGATGTGAGAGGAGCAGTCAGATCAAATCTACCTCCCAAGTGAAGTGTACAAATATTAAATAAGAGGGGAAGAATTAGTAAGGAGGAAGAATGGAAAACTTGTAGAAGATGAAACCAAATCCCATAATTCAGAGTCAGTGTTGAGATTCACAGTGCAGGAGAAGATGGGAAGCTTATTGTTAGGTGACATTAGGTGTTCACTTCTAGAAGCTAACCATAAGTGGGCATTTGTTCTTAAGCAGCAGTTTAAGAGGAGGAGCTAAAATCTGATGTGGTACTAGTGAGAGATCTTGGAACAGCAGGCAATGCAATTCCTACAACAAAGTTATGAAGATTGGATAAAGTTCTACAAGGGATAACTTAGAGTGTGGTCATTTTGTTCAGAATATGATAGTTCATTAAATCATGTCTATTGAAAATGTCATTAGAATGTAAGGCATGCAGCGGAGAAATCTTAGTGTCAGTGAAATAAAGCATGAGAAAGTTTGCCCTGGTGAGGCATGAAGGTTGCCATCTGCAGGCCCTGCGCTTTCTTACTTCTTCCTTTATCTTTGGGAGAGGGGGAGAAAAAATATCCAGCAGGATGGAAGATACTGGGTTATTTTGAAGCATATTGTGTGAACATTTTACTATTGATACTTGCTGGGGGAAAATACTCACTTATATGGATCTTTCTGTGACATCCATGTGAGTATTACTTGTAGGAGGCAAGGAGGTTTGTCAGTTAGGAGAGAGTTAGTTTGTTAGTTCTGCAACTCCAATGTTACAGTAGGCTTTTTGGCAACTTCCCTTTGTTATAGTACTTGTGCTTTTATCTATGTTTATTACCTTGTTTGGATGATACTTTCAACTGGCTTCCCTTCAACATGTCTTCAGTGCCAGAATACTTCCAAAAGAGTCTTTTGGGCTGTGACAGGTTTGCCTGGCTTTCTTGCACATGCGTATGATATGATGCTTTCCAACATAGATAAAAATGGAGTAACTGCACACTGTTTGGAGATGCTCATAGCAAGTTGGACTGACTGCTAGGGAGGAAATGTATACTTAGAGTGAAACTGATAAACCTAGGATGTATAATTAGCAAATGTCACTCAGCTGAACTTGAACAAGTCCAAAGGCATGCCTTCTGGTTTGGGGCATTAATAAATGATGTGGGGTAAACCTTATCAAATTTGGTAGTCTAAAACTTTTTGAGCTGCAAAGCTTTTCAAACAGGTAACCTTTAGTAACAGTCTGGCTACTCTTGGGTAGCTGGGTTGGTCCCAAGCTGCTGGCATCAAATGTGTGCAGGTGTGCTGTAGCTCTTCTGTCATCTACCACAGCCCTGTGTAGATTTCTGGATACAGAATGTATCTAAAATAGCATTAGTCACAACCAGTAACACCAGAACTTAATAGTGAACACAGAACCAGTAATACAACAGGCAGGTCTTACTAATAATTCCCTGAATTCTTGTCTTTTCTTTGTGTGACATTTAATGAGTAATTTGACAAATGTTTTCAACAAAGCTTTTTGTATGTTTTTATGTAAGCTGCTGGAAATCAGGACAGCTCTGTCAATGTGTTGAATCCACGTGAAGAAGTTTCATGCATACCACAGTTTTAAACGAAGGGACTCCTTATTCACAGTGCAGTGATGATAGTTCAGCTGTGAAGAACTTGGAACAAAGTTTTCAATTTTACCATGTAAACACAGCCTCACTGAAGTCCAGATTTCAAAGATTTCAGATGATTTTCAAGCTGGGATTCAAAGATTTTGGCCTTGTCTGGTATGATTTCCTCTTTAAACAAGCACATGTTCTAACTAGAGTCTTCTTTTAAGCAGTCAGCGAATTCTTTATGGGGTATGTTGAATTTTGTTTACTTGGTCCTGGCAACACTTCAGCACCTGCCAGTTGAGTTCAGCAAATCAGAGTTGAGACATTAATGAGATTTGCCAGAAAATCTTCAGGATGGCTGCAGATATGGGTTACATGACTTAGTTTATAACAGAACAATCACTGTGCCAATGGGGCTGAATTTGTCTTCACATGGGTTAGTGGCATGACACTGAAAATACTGCTGCTTTCTTCTTAGGATGAAAAAAGGAGTTTCTGTAAACCTGTGTGCATGTGAGTAGCTGAATGCAGGGCACAAAGACTGTGACCTGTTTGGGACCCAAATTTGGGAAAGAAATTTTCTCAGTAAGGAACTGCAATGTGTGTGGGAAGGGGGGCTGGAAGGAAATGAATTGCTGGTATCCTCAAAGCTACTTGACAAGTGCTGGTAGTAGATAGAAGTATACCTATTCTTGAGCCTCCCTTTTTGAAAGGGCAAATACATTACTGGTACTGGCTGCTACATCAACTTGTTCCAATTTCTGCAGGTTAGTGTAAGTCATCTGGGCACTGAGGGAGAGGAGTTTCAGGATGTTTTTTACTGACATTGTTATGGCAGAATCTTCAGTTTACTTCTGAAGGTTTTCACTGAAGACTTTGGTTTTCAGAGACATATGTAATCTCCAGGGAGCTGTGCAGAATTCTGCAGAAATCATTGTGTCTGTGGTGTCCTTGCTGTAATAGAGTTGTGAATGATTTTCGGTGGAATGTCTGAGAGTCAAAAGAGAGGAAAAGGTATTGTTTTATCAGAAGCATAGGGCTCATCGTCTGTGTTTCAGCTATGATAAGGAGAGAATTGAGACTGAGGAGGTACTTCATTAGAACCTTGTTAGTCCATTTTTCATTCAAGGGTGCTTCTGTATGGAAGCTGGATGAAATGAGAAAGTCTGGAAGAGTAACCAGGCCTTCTTTTCTCTATGAAAATACAGTCTCTATTATATTGTTCAGGAGTGTAAATTACTGTAAATGTAATTTAATACTATTAGATGTGTGTATATGCTCAGGTTTATAGTCAATCAGTTGTTAGGCAAAGGAAATATGTAATCATAAAAGCAGTCTTAGTATTTCTCAGCTGCCTTTGGTAGCATAACATAAGCTGCAGGTAGAAGCTGGAGTTGTTCAGTGGCATTATGAAATCTGGTTCCTCATTTGTTAGTCACATTAGATTCTCTTTTGCATCATAACACTACTTTTAGCATTCTTGCTTATTTAGCAAGACTGGTCTCTTCAACTGGAGATGTGTGCTGTTGTTCATTCTACCTGGAGTAGGATATCTGTTCAGAATGACCAGTATTTGCCTTTAAAAAGTTAGAAAGTATTATAAACACTTTGGTGGTGTGTTCTATTTCACCCTGTACAGTTGTCTGCATTTCCATCTATAATTCTGAGTGTAGGGGCTCTGTCATCAACTCAAGATCTCAAGAAATGACATAAGAATGGCTATGTACCTGTTTATATAATCCCAGAGCACTTTCCACATGTTTATTCAAACTAAAATACTTGTATTAGAATTTCTCATTTGAATTTCACTTCTGTTCCTCTAGTTTTGTAGAAAAGAGTGAAAATCTAGGGGCCTGGACCTCACATTTCTATAAAGCAAAAGAAAATCACTCAAGATTTATTACATAAATTGTCACCATTTTGAAATCTGTGTTTTCTCTAGGTCATCATTACTGAATTTAAAATACTTTACATCAATTGCATCATGAAGTTCTTATTAAAATGTAATTGCTTAGGATTGGACCTTAAGAGTCACATAGGAAGAGTTGCAGAAGCTTGTATACTTCCCTGTATATGCATATTTTTTTTCTTTTTAATCCAAAAATTCTTATCAGTTTGCTATTTCAGGCTTGATTTGTAGAAAATAAAACATAGAAAAGGAGGAAATATTATAATGAGACTATGTGAACAGATTAAAAGCTCTAATTGTGGGAGGGAAAAACCACTTATGAACGTGTTCCCAATCCCCTCTCCAGATCTCTCCTGTACTACACAGGGAAAGCATCGCTAATATTTTTCTAATGTGTGGATCTGTTTTATGTGTTTTTCTTCTCTTTCCCTTTCACCTCCTATTTTAAAGTTGGCTATAAAATGCTTATGTTGGCAGCTGCTTTGTAAGTATTGCTTCCATCAAAATGTCAGCACACAAACTTATTTTTGTATTTTCTTGAGGTTGTCTCTCTGCCAAATAATTTCTGATTGTATCCTGCATCTGCAGAGGATTTTGATGAAACTGTTAAATATAGGTGTCTATAAAAGAAGAGAATCAGGCTGTGAGTTCAGACAGTCCATTAGTTCATTGGAGCTTATGCACTTTCAGCAGCTTAGAGGTGCTCTTGGAATCTTAGCATCTGAAATAGAAAATATTTTCAACTGCCTTAAGAAAATTACAAGAAAAGGTAAAACCTTTTGTTTTCATGTGCAAACATTTGCAATTTTCTTTATAAATAGAAAAGAAATTGATGTTCTTAAAATTCCTTACAGCTTGATCCCCATTTAAGACAACTTTAATATTTTGTGATGCCATGGGTGCTTTGCTGCTTCTAATTCATCAGTACATGACTATGCTCTTTCCTCCACTTTCTTTCTCTCCCTTCAAGAATTTTTATTCTGTTTATCCAAAATAAGATATTTATTCAGATTTCTCATCTGTGAATGGAAAAAAAAAAGGCAGAATTCCTGTTGGCTGCAGTGTTAGATGCCATTTGGGCTTTCTGGTCTGAAACTGAGACTTACAAGAACAAGAATTTCACAGGAATATTTGGAACTCTATAAAAGAGAGGACTTAAACGCTACTTCTGGTGAGATTAATGTTTGTTTTACATCCTGAGATGCAGGGAAATACAGTGCGGTACATTATCAGCTTGGTTTTGGTACACTAAATAAGATGCCACAGAAAAGGAGGAAGAGTGACTAAGGAAGTGATCAGTAAAAGTCACTTCGAGACTGAAGGGGGAAGTGATGTACTTGAGAGTGGTAAAGGTCAAAATATAGGCATATGAAAGCAGGGAGAAAAGGAAAAGCTGCAAATGTTCTTTAAAATTCTTCTGTTAATTTTTCTCTCCAGCTCATTCTTTCTGTGCTGCTTTTTGCAACTTCATACCCTTTAGTTTGAAATATGTTCCAGCAATTTCTTTCAAAACCCTTTTATTTTGCTCTTGGATAATCTGAAAGTCACAGGCTTCTTTGCATTTGCTATCCTGGAGGCAATGCTTTTTATTTATCGTAGAGGTGATATTCTGCTTCTCATCGTGGTCCTGGTTGAATAAAACAGTGTGCTCTATTGTAAGTAGCAAGCTATCAGAAGAGATAAGTACAAGGACAGGGCTCTAGAGTCAGCTTCCCCTGGCACATATGGGAAAGAGACCAAGGACTGTCCTCACTGCTGCCACCATCGAATTCCTACTGTTCATTCTTAAAGAAATTCAGGGACAGTTCCTGTTCACTGAGATCTCAAAACCCCACCCTTCCAAAGATCTGCATTTGATATAAGCCTAGATAACTGTAGAAGAATTGTAAGTATTCATTGCAATATCATACAAAGAATAACCTTGCAGCAGTAATTGAACAAAATACACATTGGTCAACACCAGAGGTGTGTTGAGAGTGGCATACTTAGAGGCATAGTGTGTAATAGCATTTTTATCTAAAATGTCTGAGTAAAATAGTCATAATAGCCTCTGAAATCCACTGTTATTTCATTTGGTTGGTCTGGAACATGTCTGTTTTGTTCCACTCTCTGAAATATACTACCACATGCCTGTTTTATTTTCCTCTGAAATATTCTTCACAGAGATGAAGTAATAACATATATTTGCTTTTGGTTTATTTCTTTGAACTCTAGAAGTGATCTGTCATATTTTGGTCTTTCAAAAGTCTGCTTATCTAATTGATTTTATTTTTTCCCCTCTGTAATTATTAGAATGTTGTTCTAATCTCAGAGTAACAGTGGATACATGAATTTTAAACACTGTCAAAAGTTAATTTGAGGCTGAATATCAGTATCTCTTTATCTACATTAATTCCTGGTGTCTAATATAGGTTATAATAGAATTGGGAAATAATGTAATGCTATTTTTTTGGAGTTTGAAGAGCCAGCTGCAAAGGAAAGTGGAGGGAGTACCTTGAAGAATAAGAGCAGGATCTCATGGCAGCTTTCTTGCATGGTACTATTTGATGCTGCAGAAATGTGGTAAGAAGACAGCTGTTTATGCAAATAAAATGTCTCACAAATCCACATGAGAAGGTGTGCACAGCACTTATAAGAAAGAAATGTTCCCTCATGCCCATACTGCGTCTGTTTCCTGAATAAATCCCACACCAGCCTAAATTCTTGTCTGCCAACTTGTGTTAATGAATATGGAACTTGCTGAAGAGCCAAAGCATAATGAAAAAAAAAGCATAAACATTGCTTTTAGTTTGGAATGGATGCATGACTAATCCAAATTAGATATACAGCACTGCCCATTTCAAAGGGCAGGCTCTCTGGCTGGCTTTGCTTGTTTCACTGAAAAGAAAAACAGAAATACAATGAACACTTGGTTGAATGTAGTGGAAAGGGAATGTGAAAAGGGTAGAACTGGATTATTAAAACTGGGGGTGGGGGAATATAGTACAGAAGTGCAATGCTGAATGTTGTTGTCCAATTGAAATAATTTATTTTCTAAGAAAGCAGAGTATTTCTTCTGACAGAGGAACAAGTGTGGTGCACTTGGCGGGGTTTTGTTTTTCTTTTCAAGAGCTGATCTTATTGTCTAGCTGCTTCATTTGTGAGGGTTACAATACAGCTACTATTTTTGTGTCTAATTAATCTCAAGTGCATTTAAATACAAATAATCAAAAGCCAAGTAGAGTTTCTTCAAAATGGCTTCCATATAGACAGAAAGGAAAGCAGAAATAGATATTGCTGTAAGAGACAGGACAAAAATTATTAGAGATCTTATGATGGTAGAGTATATGAATATTTCTACAAAAGTGTTGCCATGCTTGCACTGGTTGTTATGCCTATGTAGTTCCCTGATTTATGTAAGTCAAAGAAGTTTAATTTATTGGACTTGGGTAAATCTTCTGGATCTTTATCATTTTTTTTAACTACAACATATCACAACTGTAGTTTTCAGACATGCAAGTAATAGAAGTGAAGAGGAACTGTCATTCCTCTGACTTTGGTTAGTGAATCCTAATTTCCATTTGCATGTGAAAATCACAGGGCTGAAGATTAGCTGAATATCTGGTAATAGCATTGAAAGTTATTTTATGGTGCTTCAGCAGTCTCTTGTTCTCCATCGTAGAAAACAGACGAGTAATTTGATATTTTAGCATTTCTTATCAACTTGATGGTAAGATGAACAGTATGGCAAATGAGACTGCAATCTAGACATAAAATGCTTATACTTAAATCATTACTTAGTACTTCTGAATACATGGTAGCCAGTAGTAACCTTTGTGAAGTTTTGTAGCTAAATTCCTTATAGATAGGAATCTAGAAAAGAATGTGTCTAATCTGAAGTAGTAGTGCCATGTTTTCTAAGTGGTCTCTAGTTCTTCCCTATTTCCTAATGGTGGATTAAAAAAAACCAGTAGAAATCCATCATGACAGACAAGTACATGTATGGGGAAAGCATAGCACTGAGCTCTAAGACTTTCTTTGAACACTCAAATATGTGTTATTTCATTGCTTAGGAAAGGAAACTAATCCCTCTTAGAAATTCTATTATGTGGAACCGTATTGCTACCGATACAAGTCAACAGCAATTTTGTAACTGTGGAAACCTATCATATTTATTTTTGTCACCTAGAGTATGTTCCAACTGACTGATGCTAACAGTAGTCAGGCCTTTGTGTATACTAGCTGCTGTAATAAGGGTGAAAGATAAACCTGTGAAAACCTATTGACAAAGTATTTGCAACAGAAGATGATAAAATTCAAGAATTTGGGTTTCATTCCAACTTGCTCTGGGAATGTGCTTTAGTGGCCTAAGCTCTACTTCTTTCATCTATAGAAGCGACTGTTTCTAAAAGTCATAGTCATGATTCTTCCTTTCGTGCTACAGTAAAAAGAGGGGAAGAGCACATGTAAAAAATAGGAGATGTAACTTCCTTGATTTAAATTTCAGTGCTGGTGTTACAAAAGCTGACAGCATCAGTCTCCTTTAATTTGAGGGGTAGTTCTACTGAGATGCTGCAAACCTGGGATAGAGCAGATAAAAATCTGAAAGGATTTACAGTGGCTGTTTTTTCTGCTGCGCTCTAAAAAAGAAATCTTATAATGTAAAACCTGAATTTTTTTCCAAATCTTCATTCCATCAACTGTGGCAAACAACTGTGTGCTGCACTTCGAAGGTTTGACAATGTTAATATTAAAAAAAACCTATGGTAAAGCTGTCACAGGCTTATAAAACTAGGAAACTGTTTTGAATTTTAGGATTTTAATGTTACTGTGGTTTTTGGAAGGCAGTCTGGAGTCATGCTTAAGGATAAAGGCTAAATAAACAAATCCAAAACATAATAATTAGGAGCTGCAGCATTAGGTTCTGTTGCAAACCTCTAGTCATCTGCACCTAGAGGTTCTATTAAATACAGATTTTTGCAGACTTTCGTTGTACAGAATACGTAAGATGGTAACTAAGAAGGATGTATGTGGTTGGAATTGCTACCTCCATGAGAGTAAGATTTATTAAATGACAGTTGTGGCTAATATCTGATGAAAGAAAATGTTCCTTACTATATACATAAGGTTGTAAAAAGGCTACACCAGTTACCAGCTGAGTATAGGTGAAGACTGGTATTGCCAAGGTTCTGGGTTTCCTGCTTTCCCCCACTTTGGGATCAAGACCTGCTATTTCTTTACTCAGTTATTTGGGACAATGATTATTTGCTATTGCTTCTCTTTAAGGAAAGCAAAGCTTATCAGCCCAGTGAAAACTGCAAAGTGCTTGTGAACTAGTGAAAAAAGGACTCTAAAGAGACTTCATGGATGTTGAAGTGTTAGCAAAATTCTGATTCCGAAACCAACATAATCTGGGAGCTGAGGTTTAAGTGTATGGACTCTACAAGGAAATCCTGCAGAATCAGTTTATGAACGCCTATTGTGCCTCATTAGATAATGACCGTTTGAACAGTGGTCTTACTTGGCAAAACCAGCAGGCTCACCTGGCTAAATATGATAAGGACACAAGCAGAACAAGTTGCAAATGTCTTTCTAATGTTTTTGGAGTGCTGACAGCTAGATCACATTAATCTCCCAGTTGTCAGGAGTAATTGGGAAAGGAAAGGGAATGACTCTCTTCCCTCCATGCTCCCAATTCTGCTGGCTGAATGTGGATTGATTGCCCAATAGGAGATTATGGTGCTTCAGTTCCAGGAGAGCCCTTCCTTCATAGCATCTGGAGGAGTTTCCACAGCCCTCCTTGTGCTCCGGAGCATGCTGGGACATCCTCAATGGGGTGACATTGAAGTCAAAGGACATGAGGAGGGCACCAGGTCCAGGTCTGCGTTCTCATGTGTAACTGAGAGGCTGACTTCCTTCAGTTACTGAAAGCTCCAGTATTAAGTATTAACTTATCAGTTATAGATTTGATTAGAAGGGTAGAGGATGGGAGAGGTGTTTTGTTGGATCTTTTTTTCAGTTAGGAATAGCTTTGTGGTAATATTAACTAACTCAAAGGCTTCTTTTTTTTCCTTTTGTTTTTTTTTTAAAGTCCCAGCTGGTAGCAGTGCATATCTTTCAGTTCCATCAGTAAAGCTTTTAAGGACTTGTGTACACTATTCTCAGATTGATGGATTAGTAGTAAGATTCAACCAACTCTTCATATTAATAGTTCCCTGCTGCAACAGCTGGTACCACCCATAGAAGCCCTATGTAATTTTGTGTTTGTTTTTTGTGTGAAGCTTCCTGCCTTCTCTTGGAGAAGGAATGAGACATAACAGGTATGATGACCCCTGGTATTCTAAGCTCTGTCCTGTACTTGTGACTGATTAAACACATAGGTGGAGAATGTGACTCACTGCATAAAGCCCCTACAATGGAAAAAGGCTCAATGGAAAGGCTTAGCAGAAATCGGTGAGGGTGACCTTTGTTTTAGAAAAACAGCTATCAACAATTGCATGGATCATCTGGTGATGTAAATCAAAGTCAGCCAGACCAGCATGGTTAACATAGCTCAGTCCAACACGGAGTATGAAAATGAGACAACTAGTAAAATGACTTGGCACAGAGTGCCAGGTTTGAGCTAGCTTTGTCCACATATGCCTCCCTGAAGGCTAGGGATATTAAGCATTACTCCTTTCACATGTGTAGTATCTGAAAGAAGGTGGTGGGGGAGTATTAGACTCTGGAAGTACTAGAGGTGGATAATTACTGGAGGCTGAAGTGCCTCAGTAGATCAGAACCTTGAATTGACAGCGGGCTTATCAGCTTGTTCCTCCATCTGTAGAGTCGTACAGTTGGCCTCCTTATGCTGTGTGGTATGTCATCTGGGATTGTCAAGTGCTTCAGCGACTTCAGAGTTATGGAGGGAGATTTCCTGCTTCTAAGTGACTGTAAATACCTGGATTTGTGATTCTGCATAGTGGCTGCCTTGGTATGTGATTCTGCATAGTGGCTGCTCTGCAGTGTACTGTGGTGGAAGAAGGCAGCATTCAGGTCACCCAGTGTGTTCTTCCTTAAACTTAAGCATTGCAAGTGTGTACAGGAATACATAAAGGTATTTATCTGTGCTACAGGGAGTTCAACTTGGTTGGAGGGACCCAATTTGTGCTGCTCCTGGCAAAGTATGTGCCCTCTCCTCTAAGGATCATTATAAGAGATTCCTTGGCCTCGCTGACCTTCTGTGTATAATTATCACTGTGACATTTCTATTGTGAAAAAAACGCTGAAAAGAAGAAAATAAACAGAAGAGCCAGGGGACTGAGGGCAGCAATTTTTCTTTTTCCCTTTGAAAGCAGAATCTTTTCAAAGTAATGGTTCTTTTTAACTTCAACCCATAAAATTACTCTCTTCAGATGGGGTTATCAGTGATGCTGAATTAAGTATGTTGCTCTCTAAGAGGTATATACAAGATAACGGCAGTAAGCATGTTCTTTTTTTATAGGATTCCTGGGTAATAGAATATATTCAACCATTAATTAAGAGAATTTAGCTCTTTTTAGTTAAATGCCTGGGTATCAGTTATTAAGTGTTTCCCTGCTATTGGAGCGCTTAGCTGTGGTCACCCAGATGTTGCATTCATTAGTGGATCCATCTCCAAATACGATGTTTAAACATGTTGGATACTGTATTCTCAGATTATTTTATTAACTAGTGAGAGCTAATTCTTTACACATGAGAGATGATCTATCGATTTCTATTCTGATACTTCTCATCTTCTTTATTAGCTTGCAACACTGTCAGGAAAGGTACATATTCTTATATTTAGTGGTTTAGTTGTTGTATTTCAACATTTTTTTCAGACTTCTATAAGGATATTCATGCAGTAGACTGAACCAGGCAGTTGTTGCTTTGACTGTTTAGGACATCAGGCTCTCTGCAACAGTTTTGGCAGATAGTTCATTCACTCCTCTCCCATTATTATATTTCTTTGATAGTAATGAAAGGAATTGCCCTTGGAATACTGGATAATGATTTATCTTGTATGTCTGAAGAAGTATTTTAATGAGACTAAGTTTTTTAGCACAAAATCATTACTTAAACCATTTTTGATACTTTTGCTATCTGATGGAATTGAAATCAATATGCCAGGCTATAGATACTGAAATTAGGTTCAGACTTGATTTGAGTATCATTGGTTTCCAGAATAACACTGTAAAGCTACTTAGCCAAGAAGTTACTTTTAGTTAAAAATTTTCCATTGATGTTTTCATAATGTGCTTTTTATGTATTTTTATTGCATTTAGATATTATCTTCACCTTATTAAAGAAAATTCACGTGCTGCAAATACATAGCAAGATTAGATTGAAATGCTTGTCACATAATAAAGGCCTCAAACGAGGTCCCTTCCTTAGTTCTACTAAGGGCAACAGTTAAAACAGCATAACGTGAGTGCATCATCAGATCTAAACATGTCATATGAGCTAATGCAGTTTCTCATGTGTCTAGTTCACTTGTAAATCATAATTGCTAAGCAGGCATTTTACTAAGAATTTCATTCTGAGCTTTTATGTGAAGTCTTCTTCAAGTTGGCCTAATCCGTTTATTCATCACATTTTTTGCACACTGCAATTGTGAAGAGATGTTTTTCAGTTCTCTTTTAGATGGGTACAAACTTTTGTTCTGTCTTTACCAATAGTACTCTAGCAATATTAAAAAGCAACACTGTTATTTTAAACAAAGCCATAAACCACAAGGAAAAAATTATCTTCAGATTCCATGACTTGATACTGCTCAGTGAAATCATAATTTTTTTTCCTTGGCATCATTTAAAGCAACTCTAAATGAGCAAAAGAAAGAACTCCAATAAAGCAGTTCTGTTCAAAAGTCAGGAAGATGAAGTTAAGGCTGACAAAGGATTGTGTGTTCAGAGAGCTATCAGAACAAACCTAATGGATGAAGGTACCTAGCAAGATGAGAGTCAGGAGGGATAATAACTTAGTGTATGCATGGACAAAGAAGAATGCAGAAGTCACATGCATCTGTAGCTGGTCTCCACAAATCAGAGTGTATCCTCATTGTAATGCTAAAATGAATAGGCTAAATGGGTAACAAGTTGCTGCTTGCCAGGACTGAGGATAGTAGCTTCTCAGCTACCAATTCAGTAATTTTAATTATAAGTGAAAAGAGTGCATTCTTAACTTCATTTGGTAGAAGATTGGAAATGAAATATTCATCAGCTTCTGAAAAACTTATTTCATAGTTTAGGAATAATTTCCCTCCTTTTCTGTGTTAGATGTGAGCATAAAACACTTCAATTAAACAGTGAGATGTGTAAATTGTTGCATGGACAATAAGGTATATGATTAGAGACAAATATCCCACCAGAGTGCCAAATTGATTCTATAAAATGATATTTTGAAACCAAAGGGAAAATATGAGCTTTATTGTTATCCTGCTGCCCCCTCCCCATTTTCTAATTAGAACAAAATTTAGGTAATATAGTTGATAGAGCAAGAATTACACCCAGTAGCTTAGTTTGAAGACCTAAAGCCATAGCAACTTTGAAATTGTATGTTACAGAAACTGTCCCAAGGTAGCAAGCAGCTTGTTGCCGTAAGTCATTCCATCTGTATCCCTCCTAGAGTAAGGGTTCTGATCTAATTAATCTTTATATTAAGTAGTGGGATACTTCGAGGTTGCAATCAGGATTTTGAGGTAGCTTACAAACTTGCAAAACTATGATGGGCAAGGAACTACCAAATTACTGATATTTTTTGACGTGTTTCAAGTGTCTCTGTTTTGGAGGTTAGTCTTCCTATCTAATCAATAGAGAGCTGCTGCAAAGCTCTTGTTCCTGCTTTATCCCTAATGTCCTAGAAATTTCTTGAATGACTGCTTTATTATGTATTTTTCTCTGCAGTCTTCTTGTAAAACAGGGAAAATATTTCTTTTATAATGTATAAGAAAACTTATGAATAAGTATTTTTTCTGAGAATGCTTTCAATCATTATATTATCTAGGGTAGGAATTGATACTGTTGGAGCTGCTGAACAGTACTATAATAATAAAGTAGCTTACTGTTTCTGAAAAGGTTCTTCTGTAAGTCAACTACTTGCTTTTTTGTGTCTTATATACAAGTAATACTTTAATAGTATGCATGTTCTTTCTTTGGGAAGATCAAACCAATTTTTTTTATCTAAGGGAGGATTCAAACTCAAGTGTTTCAATTCATAATCATTCAGTGGTTGACATTTTGTCTTATTTGATATGCTGGTTTTGAGTGGAAACTTTTTGTTCAAGTTCTCAAAGACTAAGCACATTGTTCACTACCTAACTTACGTTTGAGTAAACTAATTGGAGATTTAATTTTAAGAAACAAACTTCAGCTACACATTGTGTCTTGATAGCTGATGACTTTTAATCTAAAGTTGAGTTATAGGAGTCTTCTGGTTTTATTTTGCTCCTTCCAGAATAGGATAAAACAGTTGTAAACCTTAGTACAATAGCAATACCATTATTACATACTGAAAGTGGTTATTGTATCCTTTTTTATTGCTCCAAATGTTATTTATATACTAAAGAAACACAGAATCATCTAAGCTGGAAAAGTTCTTTAAGATCGTTGAGTCCAACAGTTGCCCCAGGACTGCCAAGACCACCTGTGGCTTTAAGTAAATTGTGCAATTACTTGCTTTTGCCAGGTTGGTCTTGGCATCAGTTTTGGTAAGTCATCAATAGATTGGGTAAAAACTTATTTTTTTAGAGCAGAATTTTTTTTATTTGTTTGTTTTTTGTTTTGTTTTCTTTCTTTTTTTTTGATAACTGAACAAAAATTAATTTTGAACTTCCTGAAAGAAATAATGAGAAGTTTGACCAGTAATTTCGTTATCAGCTTTTTTCATGGGCAGAGACAAAATGTGATAAACTACTTTTTTTTTTTTTTATAATTACTTTTTTGGGCTATTTCTCAAAAAAAAAAAATAGATTTTATGCTTAAGTGGAAAAAATCTTTCATGTTGATCCAGAATATTGTATCCAGACAATTATACAGCTTTGCAAATTTTGGGAAGGTAGAGTCTATGTCTGCCAAACTGCTGTTTCTCAGACATACCAAAAGAACCTCCCAGGAGGAAGAGTTCAGTTCTTTGCTTAGAATTCTTAGTGCTAGGAGCTGAAATCTTCAAAGTAATGATGAGACATCTTTTATTTTAAAATAGTAAAGGAAAATAACTAAACAGTGACTTGGTGTATCCTTCTTCCACCTGTGTTGTGTTTTCTGTGGTTGGACATTTTAAATCTATTGTTCTGATTTGAATTTTATTTAACCTAGTTGATACCTGCATGTTTTCAAAAGTGGCTTTGGCTTTTGCTAGTATTTCATAAATGTATGTTTCAAGACACAGTTTAGTGTCTTGGCTGTTTTTTTTTAATGTAAATAACTTTAGTCAATTACCATTATGTATAGATTATTGCAGATTAAGTTGAGCTAATTTAGGACCAAGTGTTTAAGCTCATAAATAACCTTGTTCCTCAACTAAGTATGTGTTTAATATTTTAGGACATGGTTAGAACATTCGTTATAAGCAATCCAAGCCAGGCTAGGAGATCAACTTCTGCTAAGTGCTGTATGTTAGGGAACTGATTTTAGAGGGTGTCATCTTTTGCAGCATGCTGTGTGCTTTTTTCCCAGTGTTTACTGTGCACCTAACTTGTAGTGGCAACATCTCAGTGTACCCTTCAGCCACTCTTTCTCTGCTGCATTGGAACTGAGAATGGACTAGATGGGTATCTGAGAGGTAACAAAGTTACATCTGCAGTGCAGTTACTCTTCTGAGGACAACTTGGATCTCCTTGCACTGGTTCATCTAACATGCCTGGGTGCTGATAATAATATAACCATAGCACTAGAGAGTATGTGTGCCAGCCTGGGGAGTTGTTGAAGCGACAGCTAGCCTCTCCTGAGCTTGCTGCTGCTCGGTTTCTCTAGTCTTTTCAGGCATGTCTCTTTGTAGGAAGGGTATGTCAGTTAATCCTTGGAGAAGCAGGAACTTTCACCTCCAGTGTTTATTGTCTAGGTGTCAATTGCATTTCTGTCATGCTAACGGAGTTGAAAAGCTGTTCTTCACTTCTACTTTCTGGTAGAATACCGTGTGATGTTTGTCAGTGTAAGTCCAATGCTGCCGATTCATTTCTTCAGTTCTACTTCTGTTAAATGTATAGACTTCATTTGCTCAGGCCAATGGAGCTATGTCATAGTTTCCACCTGCCTTCCTCCCCCAGAGCGCATGACCTACGAGCTGTGCCATCATAGCTGAATGTATTTATGACGTCCACTTGAAAATACTTGGAGACCCTCTGTAACTGTGATTATGTGCACAGATGTCATTGAAGTCACATGGACAAAAGAAAGGGAGATGGAGAACTCTAAAATGTAGTTGCTTTATCTTGTAATAATTATAATTGTCTGCACCTTAGAAAAGAATTCCTGAATTAAACCAGAATATTTTAGGAGTTGATTTTTTTTTTACTTGAGTGGGTGATGTTCAGGAAACTTCACCTAAGCCAAATAATTTCATGTAGAAGTCAGTTTAATTAATCATAGGTTATGCTGGACAAAATTCAGCTAGGTATCAGAGCCCTATTTGACTGAAAATGAGTTGTTAGATTGTCCATGCTCTGTGTGCATGGTAATTCTGGCAAACCCAAGCAGGCTTACTGAACAAGCACTGCCAACAGGAGCAGATCAGGATAGCATTGGTTGCACTTCGAAAACTGTAGCAGCATGTGCAATATAGTCATTAGAGTATGAGTGTGGAACAGAATATGCTGATGATCGTTGTTTGGATGCCACTGTAAAAATGTATAAGAAAGATGAGCATAGAAAAGTTACTGAAGAGGTAGTTTGATTAAAAAGAAATCAGTAGGCTTGAACCTCCTGAAGGTTCAAAAAGGAGATCAGAAATCCTGGCAATGTTGAAATTAGCAGGTAGGGTTTTTTATAGACTTTCCTACCCATCTTCTATATTTAGCTCATACTGTTAATTTTAAGAGATTTCTAAATGTAACAAACAGGAATATATGCTAACAATTAATCAAATGTGAGCAAACCTGAATTTAGTAATAGCAAGACAGACATCAAGCTGATTGGAAAATTATTTTTCCCTTAAGAATGGTAAATCAGTGGTATATTTATGAAATTTAATTTATGTTTTAGTCTCCTGTATGCTTCTGTGGGTTTGATGTGTCTTGGGCTGAAGGTGGCACAATTGAATTATGAGTTGATGGGATTTCTTAAGTGTTTGGAAACTTAGCTCATTGAATTACAAGGATCATCTAGTTTTCTTCAGCTTTGTCACCTCATATACAGTCCATAAGTTATGCTCATTTACAAAATCTAATCATAAAATCATCATAGAATGCATAGGGTTAGAAGGAACCTTAAAGCTGATCCATCTCTGACTCCCTGCCACAGACAGGGACACCTTCCACTAGAGCAGGTTGCTCCCAGTCCTGACCAACCTCGAACACTGCCAGGGATGGTATAGCCACAACTTCTCTGAGCACCCCGTGCCAGCGCCTCACCACCCTCATAGTGAACACTTTCTTCCTAATATCTCATATAACTCTGTCCCTTTCAGCTAAAAGCCATTCTCCTTTGTTCTGTCACTACATGCTCTTTTTTAAAAGCCCCTCTCCAGGTTTCTTCTAGGCCCTCTTAGGTACTGGAAAACTGTTATAAGGTCTCCCCAGAGACCTCTCCAGGCTGAACAAACCCAGCTCTTCCAGCCTGTCTACATAGAAGAGGTGCTCCAGCTCCCTAACAATATTTGTGATATCTGTACTCGTTTGAGCAGCTCCATATACCTCTTGTGTTGGGTCCCCCAGAACTGGACTCAGTGCTGCACGTGGCATCTCATGAGAGTGGAGTAGAGGAGCAGAATCATGTTCCAAAACCTGGTGGCAATAGAGGTGTCACGGGTTCAGCAGCAGCAGTCATTTTCCCCTTTAAGTAGTAGCTGGTGCAGCACTGTGTTTTGGATTTTTGGCTTGGGAACAGTGCTGATAACACCAGT
>JASSUY010018977.1:0-11834 GCA_032466535.1 Forpus xanthops | reverse complement strand
GCTGCTCCAGCCCTCGCAGCATCTCCATGGCCTCCTCTGGCCTCGCTCCAACAGCTCCACATCCCTCTTGTGCTGCTGCCCCATAGCAGCACCAGGACTGCAGGGAGAGGAGCTCCCCAGGACACAGAAGAAGGGAGCATTCCTTCCCTCTAACACTACTCTGAATGGTCATGTGGCAGAGGTCATGTGGCAGACATCTCTGCTCTTTCCTTGGTTACTACGCTTCATTGACTTTTATTTACAGTGATTCATACCAAAGTATTTCATGGATCTATCCATGGGGTTTTGTGGCTTTGTGTTAAAAGTTTCCAACTCATACTAAGAAAAATCACAGCGCTGCATTTACAGCACTCCTACTTTCTGGAGGCATTTGCTGCAGTATGACAGCCCTTTGACTCAAGCAGTGCCAGCTGTGCAGCTGTGTCAGACACCATAGGGCAAAGCCATACATTAGTCAGCCACAGACCTCCAGGAGCAGAAGTGAACAGCCTAATGTACAGGAGTAGATTATAGAACTACTTTGTCACATCTGCACTGAAAGAATAGAAGCTTTCAAATGATTCTCATCAGGGAAATGGGCTCCCTTGCAAGGTGAAGATTGGGATCAGCTGGGATGCTTCCACCAGAGCTGAACACTGTTAAAGCTGGCAGACTACCTCTTTTCTGTATCATTTTTACATATGATTCGCAGTACCTGTCCAGGCATTAAGTCAGGGAGGCCTTAAACCAGGTTCAGTTTTTCATACAGAAGTTTTCCACAGCCTTCATTATGCAGTAAATGAGATACGTGGGAAGGAAGATCAGACAAACAAGTCACATCCCTCCAAACCTAAAGAGAAAGCAAAGCATTCTGTTAATATTCTGTGAGCCAAAATATAAACAGAAAAGAAAAACAGAAGCACCCACAACCAGAGCAGTGCCTGAAAATATTACAAACAGTTCAGATGACAATTCTTGCTCTCTACAGCTCTGTAAGCAGCATATCTAAGCAAAATGATGCCCCATGCACTGGCAGAATGCCTTTACATCAAAGGAATAAAACAATGCAAGCAGCGGTCAGCAGTGCATGCTCCTTATGGCGACACAGGCATCCCTCCACTGCACACTGCGATGCAACACCCAGACTAGGCTGGGGACTTAGTCAAAGCCCCTGCAGCCAAACCCATCAAGCCATGATTCAGAAATAGCTTTGGAAGCAGAGATGTCCTTGCGGGTAGTACTGAGGGAGGATGAGGCGTAACACTTTCTTCCCATTTCATCCTTGCCCATGCAAACAGTCTATAGGAATTAAATTATTATAGTAGCTTTAAAAAAATATAACACTTTAATCACCAGAGAAGCATTATTTGTCCCTGTGTATTGCATCTACACCCTGCTATGGGTATTCACATATGCATATGCTTGCACCTAAGATGTGTGCACTGAGCAAGAGCAGTGGAAGTGGAGTGAGTTCAGGATCCTTATATTTCTGTTTCATTAGCCTGCAAGCTGTAGCACTCTGAGGGCAGAGATGCTTGCCAGGAGCTCTGATTCATTGGGTCATAGAGATCATGGGCCTTAGGACAGAGGGGAGGAAAAAGGCAGAGGTGAAGATATTTATATGCTTGACCTTTCTTGAAGGTTAGGATTTGGGGTTTGTTTCTTCAGAGATCCAGGTCTTGACCTCGGAAGCAGCCTTGTAGAAATGCTACAGCTCTGAGAGAGCATTTGTAGGCACCCCTGTCTGTAGAGTAATGGCACACTGTGTGTCACTGGCAGGTCACTGTCCACTATGAAAAACATCCCCATATTTGTGATATCATAAAGTCATGAACTGGAAATGATGGCTCCCACACTGAGTAACTTGTGAAGGACTGTCTGACACAGGAGGGATGCCACACTGGAGCAGGGGGAGAGGAAGGAGCAGCAGAGACAAGGTGTGCTGAACTGACCACAACCCCCATTCCCCATCCCCTGAACCACTGGGGAGGAAAAGGTAGAGAAAACAGGGAGGGAAATTAAGCCTGAGAAGAAGGGGGGGGGGGGGTGTGTTTATGGTGTTTTTATTATATAGGTTTATTTCTCACCATCCACCTCTGATTTGATTGGTCACAAATTAATTACCCGAAGCTAAGTTCATTGTGCCTGTGACAGGAAGAAAGCTGTGTCATCTCCCCCTGCCCTTATCTCAACCCTCCAGCTCTCTGTTATATTTTCTCTCTCCTGCCCAGCTGAGGAGAGGAGAGATAAGAGCGGCTTTGGGGGCACCTGATGTTCAGCCAGGGCCAGCCCACCACAGCTCCTACCATTACTCACACAACTGCTGGAGACAGCATCACCACAAGCACCACTGAGGCCCCCGTTTCAAATAAGAAACTGTGCCTGTACGTTCATCAGCAAGCAAAAGACCCCAAGATGTTGGTGCAGCATCTTCTGCCAAGCTGGAGAAGGCGGCTCGCACAGGCAGCATGCTCAGCAGCAGTACCAGGTTCTGCAGACTTGGGAGCTTTGTTTAAATGACACAGATAAATAAAACATATTCTGAAATCACAGTGTGAGCTTCTAATAAGTGAGCACTCAGGAACAGGATGAAGAGTCAGGACTCTGAAATAGACATTCATGCTGGGCACCTGATTATAAACTTACTGCTCAACCAAAATAAAAGCAGAGCTCGCTCAGCCCTGCCAGTCAGAGCAAAGCAAGCTGGTGGGGGTTGTAAGGAATGGCAAGAACCTACCTGCTCAGTTAGCCACACAAGTTACCCCATGGCTATCTCTGAAACATTACTGAGCCAGAGAACATTTTTATCAAGCTCAGAATTCTGATTAGCGAGGAGCTTCTATGAGCAGAGCTCTTCACAACCCACAGAGAAAGGAAGGTGGTATCCTTCTATCAGGGAGTAACCCAAAGGATAACTTCACCAAAAGAAACCAACTTCCCAACTCCTGTATATTAACAACAGCCTGTCTAGTCCAACTTTCTGACGCTTATTTACATTTTGAATCTGCCCCCCTGAACACAGCAGATGCAGAAGAAAAAACCTTCGTGAGAGGGAAAGCGCAAAATTTCTGCAAGTGGAGCAGGCACCAAGCAAACAACTCAGCTTGTTTCTTCAGCATGCTCCATAGAATCCAGCCTGGTTTGTGTTGAAAGGACCTTAAAGCTCATCCAGCTCCAAACCCCTGCCACAGGCAGGGACATCTTCCACCAGAGCAGCTTGCTCCAAGCCCTGTGTCCAACCTGGCCTTGAACACTGCCAGGGATGGGGCAGCCACAGCTTCTCTGGGCACCCTGTGCCAGTGCCTCAGCACCTTCACAGGGAGCAGCTTCTGCCTAAGAGCTCATCTAATGCTAAATCTACTCCATGCTTCAAAGGGAGATAATAAAACCTAAACCCACCAAGATCTCTGCTTGAATATTCACAGGTGCAAGCAGAAGATAGGTGAATGTTGTTACACATTCCAGTTGACCTGCTCAGTGTCCCACGTGGTTTGTAAAAGGTGTTTTCAACAAATAGCATTAACCCACTTTGTTTCCTACAAGACACTGATTTCCAATATTTTTAACAAGTCCTTTGAAACACGCTGTGATGTGTGTATTTATTGCTTGAATAGGTCTGAGGTCTCAGGTGCAAAACACTGCCTGGGGCTACATGCCTCCCTCCACCAAGAACTTGATTAAAAGCAAAATTCAAACCGATACAGAGAACACCAATTTTATTGTTACAAGAAACACAACTGTTTGGATGAGAAAGCAGCACCATTGTCTCCCTTTTGCCATATACATCTGCAAATCGTTACTATCTGCCAATAGTTCAGCAGGGAAATACAGAATATAAGAAGATTTGGTTTCTCAAATAAGCCTTTAATTTGACAGACTTAAGGGACATTATTCTCCGCACTCCTGACTGACCTTGCCTGTGCTCTTTTCTTCAAAATGAGCTCTCTTCCATGCAAAATCAGCCACACTGCCCTATTTATTATTGACCCGTCACAGTTTGGAAACATTGCTTAAAATAAATGAGCCTGAATGCCACGGCTGCAGAGTTATCAAACTGCCTGGCACTGAGGAAATTGCTTTTCATAAGCATCCTCAGCTCCTATGCTTTTCTTAAAGTGTTTAATACAGCAACAGTCCTAGTTCATGTGAATCAGCCTGCAAACTGAATGTCTAATGAGAAGGGAAGATGTATTATTGTTCATTATTGAAAGTCTGGAGCTAGAGGACAGACCAAAAAGAGGAGTTGCACAATATACAAATGTCATTCTTTTGACTTGCTGTCACTTGATGCCTGAGCTAATCAGTGAAAGAAAATGCCTCCACTTTCTCAGTAGATGAGACAGCATGGAGGATGTTTCAGGTTTCCTCCATCACTGGTCCCAAATCTCTCTGCCAATGCCAGCACCCTTCTGCTGTTGTCTGCACGCATACCTGCTATCTGGCAGTACAGATATTAGCAGGTGAACAAAAATGAAAGTAATTTCCAGATTACTTTACAGGGACCCAGAACCATAATAAATATTCTTTAGTTATTAATTCTATATTTAATCCCTTCCCCTGGAATAATTTAGGCATTTCCTTTCCATGCTAGCACTGCCTTAGGCTCCCAGAGAGGAACATACAAGGGTAGGTGCTGCAGACCATGCAGGTTTGTTTGGAAAACCAGACACATTGTTCAGATGAATGGCATATGAAGAGTGTGCTTCTCTGTGCCTAGTCACCAAACCTAGAGAGATTTGTTAAGCATACCCACACGACATCTCAACAGATCAATTCCTCTGTCAGGGCAGACTGCCTCTGCCCCATTGCTGCTATGACACACGATACACCAAAGCTGAAGTTTGAAAATGCTCTTTACGCCGCTTCAGTGTGAAATGGCTGGAGCTGCAGCTGGACAGGGAGATGGTGGGATACCCTGTCCTACCTGCTCACCCAGCAATCCCACTTCTCAGTGTTAAGAATGCACCAGTGCAAGGTCCTGCCCCTGGATCGGGGCAATCCCTGCACAATCATGGGCTGGGGAGATTGGATGGAGCATCCTGAGGAGAAGGACTTGGGGATGTTGGTGTGGAGAAGCTCCCCATGACCCGCTTCAGTGTTCGTCTGAGCCCAGAACCCTCCCCTGTGCTGGGCTGCAACCACAGAGTGTGAAGAGCAGCTCAGGAAGGGGATTCTCAGTCTGGTGGAAGGTGTCCCTGCCCGTGACAGGGGGGTGGGACTGGATGAGGTCCCTTCCAATACAAACCGGTCTGGGATTCTATGACGCATGTATTTGTTGTACCATATACTCATGCCACTCTTCAAAACAGTCCTGGACAGTCTCTGCTCACCTCAATCTTGCCATCTAGGATTCCAGACAAGAAGCAGGTTGGTGAACCTATTTCCTATCCATACATATAGTGCTCCTTAACAGCCTCAGAGGTATTGCAGATTTGAAGGGATTTTGAAGCCTGACCACATCTTCAGCCTGAGATGGAGATGCAGTAGCGGAACCACTCTCCTTCTGCACTTCAATCTCTAAACAGGGCTCAGATGGAAGAGGGAAACAGCCATCCTTCTCACCTGTAATGTGATACCAAGGAAGGCACCTTTACATCAGATCTAGAAGCAGCAGTGAGTTTTCCAGTCTTCATCCCAGTTTGAAGCTCAGCAAGACAAACAGATGAAAAGCAGCGTATGAAAACACACACAAACCCTGGATTGTCCTGGGTCCATTTAATGGTGAGTTTGCACCTACATGATGTTAAAATACAGCAAACACTGTCTGCCATCTCTTTACAAGATGTAAAAGCCAAGTGAATCCTTTCAGTAATGAATTCTTATTTGCAGTGGCTTTAAATTGAAGAAAATGAGTGTTTCTTTCTCCTCTCTGAGGAGCCCCCATTGCCGTTGCTACGCAACCACCTCCTGCACATGGCTGATAACACTCTCCACATTATTTCCCCGCCTGACTGCACCTTCAGAACAAAGCCGGCTAATGAAGCTTTCAAATGCTCTTAGCTCTGCCTTTAACAGGTCAACATGGGTTTTCTTTGCATGTTTGTGGCAGTTACATCCCTCCAGCCAGGGGTGTTTCCAGAGCTGGATGGAAGAAATGGTCAATGGAGAGCAATGGACAGGATCAGAGAAGGAAACAGAACTCCTGAGAGATGCAGCTGGCCTCCAAACCGAAGGGCAGCCATGCACACCATGAAACAGGCAGTGATGACAAGGCCTTCTGAAGCACGAAGGCACTAGTACTACAGACCAAGCCAGATTTCCTCTGGGTCCCATTTATCCATCAGACGTAATACCCTTATCATACTGCCGCTACTTGTAGGTGTGGGTACAGCAAGGATAAACCTCCTCACAGGTGTATGTGAAAAAGGACAGGTTGAAGTCAACTCACCAAATTAGTCCCTTAAAGCCCTGAGGAATTGTTTCTTTAAACAATCTGTGAAATAAATGTGATTGTGCTTTTCTTACACAGAGTGGCTTTAACCTGCCAGAGGGGAGACTGAGATGAGCTCTTAGGCAGAAGCTCTTCCCTGTGAGGGTGCTGAGGCGCTGGCACAGAGTGCCCAGAGAAGCTGTGGCTGCCCCATCCCTGGCAGTGTTCAAGGCCAGGTTGGACGCAGGGGCTTGGAGCAAGCTGCTCTAGTGGAAGGTGCCCCTTCCCCATGGGAGGGGTTTGGAGTAGGATGAGCTTTAAGGTCTCTTCCAACCCAAACCTTTTATGAAGGAAACTTCATAAGTGATGATATGGTGATTTTTTTCACCTATCTGACCCTCTTGGTTGTTCATACTTGCCAGGCTCGTAAAGTTGAAGATGTGATTACCTACGGGATAAAGAAGGAAAAGAGAAAGAAACCAATAGAAATGGAGGGTGTTGGTGTCCCTGTGTGTGTTTTTTGAGTTTGTTTTGCAGGGTTTGGAGGACATGCTGATACATACCAGTTCTGCTGGCCCTTCCTTGCCTATTCCAAATCTTGCTCTTGGCAAGCTGCAGTAGAGATGTGCTTCAGTGGCTCTCTGTCCTTTGTAGGCTGAAGACCAGAGGCTGATACCCTTTGCTTGCACCTTTGGCTGGATAACCTTTTCCATGACAGGAAGGTGAGGTGAGTCTTCAGTACTGAACGTACTTTATGTTGGTCCATGCGTGGATGGTCGCTTCAAGTTGTGAATGACCTGCTTGCTTGTGACTGAATCTTTTGAGCCTCACCCACAGTTTGAAAAGTCCTGAGAAGTATGGCTATAACCCACCTGTGCTACATCCTGTCTCAGCTCTTTGTAGTGCTTGGACAATGAAGGCAGAGAAAGTTGATGTGATCTGTGCAGATGACTCTGTAGTAAGCCTTCTTTGGACACAAGATGCAGTCAGAAAACAGAGCAATTGCCTATTACTTATAACAAACCAGTAGAGCTGGCTCAGGGTTTTAACAGAGACAATTAAAGATATTGCATTGTTTTCTTCAAAAGGAGAAATAAACCTGAGGGTTCCCTAATGGCCCTCCTGATTCTGCAGCGAGCTCTCAGAGTGCCTTGTTGTGGGTTGCATTTATTATGAGCCACTTATTATCCCTAATTATTTAGCAGGGGGGAGATCTTTCAGTAACAGGCAAAGTTGTGCCTTGATGAACACTCAGCTGTCTGTGTTTAAGGTAAAATTACTGTAATTAACAAATCGATCAACCCTACTTTCACTTTGTCCGACTGGGACAGAACAAATGGGGTGAAATAAGACCTACTTAGCACAAAGGTAGACAAAGGGGTTTGCAGCCCTCAAGATACACAGGCTTGAAGGGTTGCCCTTGTGGTTGTTTTTTTTTTTTCCCCCACACAGAGCTTTTAATGTTAATGTCACATAATTGTCTTTTGTTGGGTAATTTTGTCTCCAACAAAAAGCACTGGTGTTGTACTTCCCTCAGCCCAGCACAACAGAGCCAGTGCCTGAACAGGCAGGTGGGTTGTTCAGGGGGTGGAGGGCTGAACAGGGCTGGGGTGGATCCCCTAGGTGCTCTGCTCTTCCATGATTCTTGTCCAAAGCCCCTCTCCAGGTTTCTTGCAGCCCCTTTAGGCACTGGAGCTGCTCTAAGGTCTCCCCTTAAGGAGCCTTCTCTTCTCCAGCTGACCCAGCCCAGCTCTCAGCCTGGCAGCATCTCCATGGCCTCCTCTAGACTTGCTCCAACAGCTCCACATCCCTCTCATGTTGCTGCCCCAAGAGCTGGATCAGAACTGCAGGGGGGGTCTCTCCAGAGTGCAGCATTTACCATGATAGCTTATTTTCAGCACTAATGAAACTGGATCCACAAGGTTTAACCACATTTTTATTGTTTCACTGAGTAAATGGATTTTAAATAAAACATTACAAATCTGTACAAAAGTTATTAAAAGCCAGCATTTGGAAGTAGGTTGCACATCAGTGACTGAAAAATTCATATTTACTTTTTGGTACAAAAATAAGAAAAAAAATAAAAAAGCATATCCATCATCTGGAAAGAGATTTTTTTTTCTTTTTTACCTTTTCTTCCATGTTTGAGAATTGATGTTTGTCTTGTGAGAACCTCCCACCAACCTGTTTTTTACAGTGCTGATTCACATTGTTTGGTGTTGAAAAGAAATCCCACTCATTTGTTGCTTCCAGCAGTGGTGAGATGTAGAGTTTCCACTTCAAGTGCATTGGAAGCCAGTTTGCTTAACAGAACATCCAGCATATGAGGCATATAAGAAAATGCAGAGTTATGTGATTTGCAGGGATGTAATTCAGCTTATGAACAGATACCTTTATGAGTTGGGTATTTCTTACAGTATCTCATCTCTGGCATTCACTCTTTGCTAAGCTCCATGACTGCAACGAAGACTTCTACAAGTGGTCTTTCAAGAGACACAAATCAGGGACAGCGATCAGGTCCTTTTGGGCACAGTTTCATCCCTGTAAAACAGAGGCACCTCGAGAAGCCTTGACATGGAGGTCCTGGGTCAGGGTTGGGAGGTGGGTTCTTGGCAAGTTTCTACTACAGGTACTCAAAAAGACAGTTATGTCTTTATCATGATCTCAGCACTCAGTGCCATCTGCATCATCTCAACTTTTTTAAGTAGACGAACACTTTAATATATGATCATTCCAAAACATCAGCCCCACTTACACAACATTCACAACAGGTAAGGAAGAATATGGGTTATGGCTCATGTGTTGCTCAACCACCAAGAGAATATAACCAGACAGACAGGAGAACTACAAAATGAGGTTCCCTTATAATAGAAACTGGGGCTTTGAGTTAATGAACAGGGGTAGCTATACCTCAACCTGGGGAAAAAAAAAACAGAGGTGGGGAAGTCCAGACTGCAATGGAAAAAAAAAATCATTTAACAAAAGAACTAATATGGGAGGTTGTCCCCAGTGCAGCTAGGATCTGACAAAGGAAATATTTTGAGTATACGCTTGGGGGCAGCCCTGCTTCTGCCATGTGAATAAATATCCAACAGTGTTTAAAAGCAGTATATAAAAATGATGTTGTGATTTTCAGAGATGGTGCAGGTTCCATCCCCTGGCACTGCACAGCAGGTTTCTTCTCATGAGGTATTTCAGCATCACCATAAAGGAAAACAATACTTCTGCACACCTCTTCCACAAGTGCAGTCATGTGATGGTTATGCAGTGATGTGAGATGCAAGCATTCTGCTCTGCTCTGCTCTCACCTCTCCCAACCACAGAGATCACTGCACTATGTGGGATGAAAACCTGCCCCCAGAGTGATGAAGGCTCAGTTCGGTACCCACTGTACAACCAGGTACAAGCACAGACCTCTTTGTTCAGCCACTGCACATCTTAGGGATTCTTTGATTTGTTTTTAAACAGACATGTTCACAGATAGTCTTCCGAAAAGAAGTTCCGTTTTCTGTGGCCAGGTCAGATTACTGACCTCCAGTTACCTCAGAATATTTCCTTGGTTTTCTGTTGATATATAGGTTGTGCATCAAAAATGCAATGGTTTACCCTCACCAGTGGAAACATATATGTCTGTTTTCGCATTCCCAGCAGAGCTCTATGGGACAGGCATCTTCTATCCCGCACACTGTACATTTCAAAGGCTGCTGTCCATCCCATGCTTTTTCCCAAGGAAAGTTGTTTTCTTGGGTTGTATAGATATATTGAATGGTAGTCATTAAATACAGGCTGTTGGCTTCACATCCCCTCTGGCTGTTTTGGAAACAGCTTTTTTCATTCCTCAAAGAGGTATTAGTGAAACCTAGGCTCACAGCTTTTTCTGGTGATATGCAACAGTTGACAGTGGCTCTCACCTATGGGATGCCATTAGTACTGCTGCAGCATCTGACCCTCTCCTCTAAAAAGTGGGTGTGATCAAAAGGAAGAGCAAATCCAGAAGAAAGAGATTACTTCTACCATTTTCAGGAGGTCATTCCTTCTGTTCCATCTTTGCTGCACAATCACTGTAGCTTTCTTTGCAGAGTTTGTTGGGGGGGATATTTTGTTTAAAAATAGTCATACCTCCTGCAAATTCTGCTACATGAAGATAATTGCTGCGCATTATCGAGCCCTGTGGCACATAGGGTAGGGTACTCTCAGAGCCAGCTGTCATGGAAGTAGTAAATAAAGCTGGTTTTTCTTCAAAGACACAAGCATTGTCCAGTCTGACTATACCAGGAACATCTATGGATTTTCCACACCTTCCAAAACTTCAGCAGAATGCTTCATTTTGACCATGCTTTCCTTAAAACAGCAGAGGATAAGATGGATTTTGTTTAATTATCCACTCAGCATGGGGATTGATGTGGTATAAGTCTAAGAGGTAAGTGTCCGGGTCCAGGCAATGTTCACCTATGAAAAACCAGAAAAAAAGCATTTCTTATATTCTTAGCCCTATAGTTGCTAGTTTTTGATGTTTAGTTTTTTTGTTTGGGTATTTGTTCACATTAATTTCAATATCACAACCATTCAGAAGTTTTTCCACAGACCTGGAAAATTTCTAGTTATTTATATCTAAATGAATGTACATTTCTTAAAACTCTGCTAAGCCTAAGCTTTGACCTTTGTGGAAAGATTCTCTAATATTAATACTCCATAACTTTAGCACCTGAAAACCATAATGAAATACGATAGTGATCAAATCCAGAGACTGAATTGTTTTCAGTGTCTAAACTTTTCCTCTGTAGATGCTACTAAGAGAAATACAAATAGGCAGCCAAAACACTACAGTAACCAACAGCCTCCGGAAGCATCTGTAACAGAGCAGAAGCCCTTCCCATTTCCAGACACCCCTAATCTGCTGCTGCAATCACATTATTTGAGTGTCCTCACTTGACGACATTACCCTACTGACAAGTGGAAATTGGTGACTAATGAACGTCAACTTGTTTAACTACATGTTTTGAGAAACCTTCACCCAAGGTAATACAGGCTGTTTTATCAGGAAGTGGATGGAGGCAGACAGGATTCACATCTGGTACAGATGCAATGTACCAGCCTACATCTTTTAATTAAAGCCCAGATAAGAGGCACAGAATAAAATCCTAGTGTCACAGGATGAAGTTTCCCTTTACTTAGAGGAATGTAGTTTATGGATTTAAGTTCTACACTTAATTCCAAACGAGAACCTTTATCATTGTGGGGAGAGGGGGTTTAACACAATACAAAATAGAGTGGTTTGTTTTTAAGATGGACAAAGTTTTGCAAGACTTTGGACACTTGAGTTTCCAGTTTTCTTGACAGGCAGCTCCTGAATAAGATCCATTATTGTTACTTAGAATCACAGACTGTTTTGGGTTGGAAGAGACCATAAAGCTCATCCAGCTCCAAACCCCTGCCACAGGCAGGGACACCTTCCACTAGAGCAGCTTGCTCCAAGCCCCTGTGT
>JASSUY010018976.1:26730-80494 GCA_032466535.1 Forpus xanthops | reverse complement strand
GCTGCGGCGGGGGGGCCTCGGCCCGGGGGGGACCGCGGGGCTCGGCTGTGCGAGCGGCAGCGGCTGCAGCCGGCCTGAGGGAGGAGTGCCGCGACAGCCCTCCCCACCGAGCTGAAGGTACTTGCCCTCGTAAAGGTGCCGTGTCCAAATTACCTCAGCTACTGCTTGGCATAAAGCCGCTCACTAGGGCCGCAGGAGGAGAGCTCGCTGAGCTGCTGCAGTTGCTGTAAAGAGAAAACCCAAGTTTTCCCGTGTGCATTAACTTGTAGTTCCCTTCCCCACCTCCCCAGATACCCACTGGGGAAGTTTCAGCCTCTAAGGCTGAGGTTTGTTCAATCCATTGCTGCCCTGCACGCCCATGCACTGCTGGCTGCGCATCTGCCCTGGGCGGTGAGCACTCCCCAGTAGGAGATGCTCCTGCATGGAAGGTGCCTGCGGAGAGGCCTCTATCCACTTGTGCCATGTCCGAGCTCGTGTGGTGTGTGACCCCCACGCAAACGGTCACAGAAAGTCATGCGTTAGCCTTCAGGTAAGGCCAAGCACTTTGGAAATGTTTCTGCTCCCCCTAATACAATGCAGGTGGAGCACGGGTTGCCCTTCACGAGTGCATTGCTAAACTCTGCCCTTATTGGAATAATGGAGAATGTTTTCAGATGTCTGCAAATAACTTTAGAGCATTGATTCAAATTGGTCTCAGTGTCCTACCACTGAGTTGCGTGTGGTACCACCTGGGATAAATGGTGAGATTTAGCCTCGGGATGTGTTTATAGCCTGTGATAGTGGAGCAGAACTTTGAGGAGCTTTAGAAAACAACATTGGACATCGGTGTTGGAGAGCTGTGGTGAAAGTTTTTATTCTAGAAGCACAGCTTCTTTTGATGTGGTTGTAGCTGTAGGATGTAAGTCTGCTCACAAAGGTGTACTTTCTTCTGAGAAGAGGGTTGAGCACCACTTGTGTACAGACTAAAGCTTCTGTACTGGGACTGTGTGAGTAAGAAATCGCACCTCTAACGTGGTTATGCTGCAGGTACCATGTGGGTAAATTTTTGTTTGTTGGGTTTGTTGTTTGTTTTGTTGGGGGTTTTTAAAGTGTTTTGAGATTGTCTTTTTTTAAATGTGCTTCGAGTTGGTTCTGTAGTGAACAATTGCTTGAAGGAGCTGTGAGAATTGTTATTAGTTGGTAGATTAAGAAAGAAAAAGTAGGGCTAACTTTGATGTTATTCTGCAAGTCTTTAAGTCCCAAAGGGTATCTGGTAGGCGGCTGTATTTGTGATGTTTTAGTTGCCCGTTTTATAATACTGATTCTAACACGTTGTGCCATAGGACTGTTTATTGCAGTAATGCCATTAAACATCAAGTGGATTAAACAGCATATTTTACCAGTTTAAAATTCTGTATGGTGAAGCCAACAGAGCATTCTTTGTCAAAGTACTGATTTATAAATCTGATGGATGTGAGTCAGTGTTATGCTGGCAGTGGTTTATTATATTTCAGCCTTGACTTGAATAGCAGGAAGTCACTTTTTGGCCCTCTTATAAATCTTGGGATGCCTAAAGAGACCCATTTCCCTGCTCCTTGCATGGGGACTGTCAGTTTTCCAGTTAGCTTCCTTCCCTTACTGCTTTTCCCCTGCATCCCACTCTCACTGTTACTTGGTGAATTTTCAATTTATAAACCTGAATAAGAAGTTTGGGATATATTTGATTATACTTTATGTAAATCTGCAGATATTGCTGCCACAGCTGAGTGTCTCTGTGCTGAGCCTTTGCTGGGATGCTCATGGATTGCACACACAGATAGTGCAGGAGAGTTATATTGAATGAGAACAGGAGCATCCAGCTGAGATTTAAAGCTGCAACTGAATCTTGTTCCAAGGAATAAAGTTAGGGTGAGGAAAAAAAGACTGAATAAATACGGAGGCAGAGATGCCTCCTCCCTTGAGGTTGAAGGCTCAATGGCAAAGCTGTAATAGCTACTTGTGGTTTCTTACTTGTGCTCCCAACTTTTTAGGCTGATATACTCCTGCGGGAGCATTCTGCTGTTGCAGACAACAAAGGACACCACAGGTGGCTGCTCTTTCTTTGAGTGTAACAGAATTTAACTTAAAAATGTTCTGATGTTTCAGATCTGATCTGCCCCCACCACTAAACTGTTTTTAACATATGGCTGCATTAGCTAACATACTTCCACGGGCTGCAACCCTGGTGTGTTTCTCCCTATTGCATGCTTGACTGTACAGAATACAGGGAATGCACAGTCACAGTTTTCTGGTTTTGATGTTGTAGTGTGTGTGTAACATACACCTTACAGCTGTATGCTGTAGCCTGTAACTCTTGAGTATTACTTGGATTAGTGCTCTTTAGCACAACAGACACTTGCATTCATGTGTTGCAGTTCCTTTTATTGAAAGAAGTTCCTCACTTTATTGGAGCACTCAGGGATGTGCAGTGCATGGGTGTAGTTACTCAGTGGATATCTGTATGTCCTGTAATGTGATTTTCGGTATTTTTCATCACCATAGATATACAAGGTAAATTCCTCATTCCTGAAACTTCTCTTGATTTCAGTAACACAAAGATGTTACATCTCTGGTTTTAAAGCAATTATCTGACTTGGTACATACAGTAGAGTAGTTTTTTTGCTTTGTTTTTGCTTTGTTTTTGTTCAAGGCAAATGCACCATCGGTTGTAATCTCATTGGATTTTGTTTAGTGTACTGTACGAGTCATAACTTCAAGATTACAGTCGTTAATGTTGGCAACATGGTGCAAGTTCAGGGTTACTTGGGTATTGGAGTATTACAGGGTTACTGGGTATTGGAGGGTGGTATTTGTGTGCATGGAGGTTGGTTTTTGTTTGAGGGCAATCCTAGCTCTATAACTGAAAACTTATGGGAGAAATTATTTTAAAGTTTGGCATAAAAAAAATCCGTGTGTGTGCTTTCTCCCTGGTGATAGTGATGTGGGTCTTTCTTTATCTTTTTTTTAAAGTATAATTCAACATAAATATATTTTTTATTTTACAATAAACATATGTAAATAACAATTGTGGCCCTGCCTGAGAGTTTTAATGCCTTTGATAAGTTAGTATTTTCCAGCAAAACCCCACTCTGTCAAAAACTGTTGCTCAGCTGTCCTGGTGAATGTGTGTTGGTTTCCTCTTACTGTGATTTGGTTTGCTGTTAAGAGAGTGAACTCAGGCTGGTCTCCTCTCGGTGCTTTGACAATCTTTGTATACTTAGTTTTTTTCATTCTCTCAGGCTCACCCACGTAAAAGTACTTGTATTTTATTGAAAAGGAAATGTCTATTAAAGTACTGATATAGATATATGCACGTATCTTAGGTATTTTTATTAAATTACAATTAAATGATGGCTATTCTGAATCTTACCTACATCAGTGCTTAAATAAAAATGTTTCTAACAATAATATTTATATTGTAGAAATACAAATATAGGCCATGCAAATTTGAAGTTTTTATAGAAGGAATATATTATACAGGAAGAAAAACATACTTTAAAATGCTAGGAAATATCAGGGTGAAGACTAACCACAGTCACCCTCTCTGTATGCTGCATGGTAAGCCCCTCCATACCATATAATTAAAGACTGTTTTGTATGGTTTACATTGTATTTTTTTTCCACAGGGCTGGTACTTCATTCAGGGCACAAGACGGATGTTGTGCAGTGAATGAGCAGCTATTCAATATTCTTATCCTCCTCATACAATGTGTCACCCTGTGCCCTATTTACGACACACCATCCATACCCTGTACTGAATAAAGAACTGTTGAACTCCTCATGGGCTTTTCTGTAGTACTGATCACTGCAGAGACTGAATGGTTCATAAATGTCAGTGCATGGCACTGCAGTGAAATGAGGTGGTATTTCTCCTTTGGTGGATGCAGAAAGAGAAATGCCACCAAAGACTAAAGCTAAAGTTGCTGGAAGCTGCCACTGATTTTAAATGTCCGGTCTTTGCCTAATGCCAAATTTTCTCTGTAGTGCTTAACGTTTTTTTTCCCGACTAACACTTCATGTGTTTAGAGCATGGACCTTATGCTTGTGAACACTCAACACTTTTGCAATGGAAGTTTTAGATGCTCAGAAGTGCATCTCAGGAAGCGAGAAGCACAGATGGGTGCCTGCTATGGAAACTGCTGCTGCCCAGTTGGCGATGGCAGCTCTGTAGCAAGATGAAGCTGGTGTGATTCTTCATGGCAGCATTTAATGGCAAATCCCACAAGATACCCTTTATCTTGTTGTAATTCCCTATCTTGCTTGCTTACAGTGGGATGTTATCCTGACACTCTTGAGGATCAGGTGGATGAGGAGGGGAAGAAACCCGATTATGATGGTAGGCATGTGTTCAAGCACTTGGTGAAATTCCCGGTTGACAGTAGTTTCATTCACTTAAAATCGATTTGTTTCATGTGCCCCATGTACTGTGAATTATAAGAGGGAGTATATACTTTGCAAAAAAGTATATGATCCTTATTAGAAGATTGTGTAAAAGATGTACAGAACAGAGTAAAAATGTAGAGGGACCCTTTAGCCTGGTGCTTCCTGATTCTTGAGAACAAGATGTTCGACACTAAACATCTTATACCAAGTTGGTATTTAATTTCCTTTTTAAGAAGAGCAGGAATAGTGAAACCAAAACCTTTTGATTCTGTCCTAGGGGATGCCTGTGATGCAAGTATCTTGTTCAGTGGAGCAGCCCTGTTACAACCTGCCCCCTGCACACGGTGATAGCAGCTCACAGGGCAGCAGTACACCATTGTTCTCCAAATGGACTGTCAGAAGATAGGATGATAGAGTTGGGGCTGTTCAGCCTGGAGAAGAGAAGGCTGCGTGGAGACCTCATAGCGGCTTTCCAGTACCGGAAGGGGGTCTATAGGGATGCTGGGGAGGGACTCTTCATGAGGGACTGTAGTGAGAGGACAAGGGATAATGGGTTCAAACTTAAACAGGGGAAGTTTAGATTGGATCTGAGGAAGAAATTCTTTACTGTAAGGGTGGTGAGGCACTGGAGTGGGTTGTCCAGGGAAGTTGTGAATGCTCCATCGCTGGCAGTGTTCAAAGCCAGGTTTTACAGAGCCTTGGGTGGCATGGTTTAGTTGGAGGTGTCCCTGGAACTAGATGACCTTAAGGTCCTTTCCAACCCTAGCTATTCTATGATTCTATGATTTGTGGTGAAGGAATTACAATATTTTCCAATAGGGTTCCCAGTAATTATCAGATACTACAAGAACACTTGGACGTGGGAATTGCTGTGGTTTCCATCTGCCCAGTACTTTCCAGTGCAGACTTAATGATCCTGCTGTAGACGCTAAGAGGTGGTAGCTAATTATGGGTCTTCCTTGACAGTGAAGAGCTTCTGCACTATGAGTCCTACTCAGTTCTCACTACTGTATACAAAATGCACTTATGGCATAGAGTGCTGGTTACCAGAGATCTTCTGGGTGTGGAATGTGTTCACCCTGAACAAAAGTACCAGGAAAGCTTTGCAAACCTTAACAAAGCTTTACTCAGTATGATAGCAGTGCTGGCTCAGGACCTCTGGTGGGATTTGGTCAACATTTACTGAAACATAGAGCAATGCAGTGTCTTCAGCATTGGCACATCTATGCTTTAGATCACTTGGAAAAGTAGTTTTTCTCCTGCTCCCATTTTAGAATTTCATAGTAAGAAGACAGGCAAGCTACTTGGCATTCCCTGGTTTTTGTTTGTTTGGTGTTTGTTGGTTATTGGGTTTTTTGCTGGTTCCCAGCCACTCCCCATTAACCTTTGTTCTTTATAGGGCTTCCTTGGGAAAGAGGGATGAGAAATTTCTCTCCTGAGTTTGTAGAATGTCATCCTGCCTTGACTGCACATATACACTACAGCGTCATGGTCAGGTGTGTCGTTATCCTGCCAAAAAATCCCATGCAAAACTAGAGGGTCTCATGTGCACCTTAGCCTGTTAGTCTGCCAGTGACACTGCTGAAACTGATGTCAAGTGTTACTGCTACAAGGATTTGTCCTAGCTCATGATTTATTCATGTTCTTTGGCCTCTCCTGTAACCTCAAGAGACTTTTCTAGAAGGCACTGAGTATTTTTGTCTTTTGCAAGGGCAGGGCTTAGGGCATTTGAGTGTTCCTTATACTATACTATGTACCTATACTACCTATACTGTCTCATACTATATACATACCTACTCGCTTCAACATATTGTTCAGCAGGGTAGGACATTGCAGAAGGAGAGAGATATCCTGACTACAGCATTTGAATTGAGAGGGTGGGCTTAATAGTATTTGCATGAACAAATGCCCCATTGCTCTGTGTCTTGGTGAGCTTCTTACGGAAATGTGGGCTATCTTGCACAAAATTTTGGTGACTTTCCAGCACTGCCTGCCCTTGAACAGTCTCATGCAGACAATACCTTGGCTTCTAGAGCTCCGCTTAGGCCCAGGCATATAGCGAGATACTGGAAAGTGTGTTAGCCAGCAATCCTAGCTTGATTAAAGCCTGTAATATCAGAAAAAAAAAGGATTAATAGTCATCCCAACAGACATATTGATAGTTTATTTATGCTTCTTCTGTGTGCTATGGATATTCTTGCATGTCCATAAGGTGTGTTCATGTTCACTGAGGAAAAACACTGAAGAGTGCAGTTCTAATTACATTCAGTTCTTCCCTGGCTCCCTTAAATTTGGGAGTGTGCTTACAAATATGCATGATTTTATTGAATTTCCTTCTAGTTGCTCTAATTTAAAAATAGCAACAAAAAAGCCTGGCAGTTCCCTGAGTGAGGACAACTCACATACTTGTCATAAATCACGGTTACCAGGTATATAAATCGATGATAATTTAGATGTTCAGACCTGATGCATGTGTCTCAAGATGAGAAGTTGAACTCCATGACTTATTCTTATTGCTCCCTTAGTCAAGAAAGCATGTGAGGAACAAGCTATCTATGCTTTATAAATATCTCAGATGAAGTTTTCTTTACTTCCTCTAATGTGTTCCTCCTGCAAAGGAAGTCCACAGTATCTGTGTCTCAGCAGCATTGTATAAGACTTACATGTCACTAAAAGGAAAAGAAAGCTGATGGATAATTCTCTGCATTGAGGAATGTGGGGAGGCAGAGGATGTTAAACTGATGTCAGAAAGTTGCTGTTTATTTTGTCAAAGGCAGTGGATGCTGAGGAGGACAGGTGAGTTCATAAGAAGTAATAAGATGCAGTTTTACGATCTACAGTGATTGCTCTGTTTAGCCACTTCTGACTCTGCTGCAGTGTGTTGGAAGAGGACGGGAATGCTGAAGTCCCTGGGAAAACCCAGTTACATTCTGATTCCTATCTGGAATTGCATAGCAAAGCTTCTGCAACTTCATGACTTTGACCTCAAGGAAGTATATCAGGTTCAGTGGAAAAACAAATGAAGTGAGGGCCCAAACCCTCCCCCATCCCATGCATGGCTTGAGCAGGGATGGCATTGGATTTATCACAGTGCTGGTGGGAAAGAGCTGTGAGAGCTGCTCCTGAAAGTGTCCCCTGCAGCCTCCCCTATGAAGTGGCAGTGATTTATGCGTAAGGTGGACTTCTGCCAATGGGAATGGAAAAGTGTTTTTATGTGGATTTTCATGGAAGAGGCTTTCATTTTAAAGAACAATTTCAAACATGGGAGCATTCATTTGATTTTGGAATTTGGTGATAATCTCATCCTGGTACTGGTTGCTGGTACTGACTGCTGACGAGCAGACTGTGTTGCAGAAGAGCTTGTGAGGCGTGTGCTACTCCCTTTGGCCAATCAGCACAGGTTAGGAGTTGTTGGGGCATCCAGAAACATGAACCTGAACTATAAATTCTTCTTGTCATGTTGCAGAGATTGTAGATTTCCATGATATATGAGAACCATTTGGACGACGGTCTTACTGCTGCTGAAGGTGTGTTTTGTATCAGCAGTCGCAGGAGCTAAAGGATGGTTGAAGGGATTTTTCAGGCCCACTTTGCAGTTTGTAAGAAGGTTGTAAAGCTTTTCTTTCAAGACTTCTTGGCATATGCTTGTGGAGAGCCCAGCTCTATTTTCTTGTCTTTGCAATCTCAGAACTACATTTTTACTGTTAATTTAAGTGTCCTTTCTGTTTCTGTCAAGGCAAAAATAACAGAGTATCTTCACCTCTTTCTTCTTTTGCATGATAAAATTAATCATGAGGCAGTGCAACAACTAGGCTTATACCTGTTAGTTGATTGTATAGCAGCTGTAGTGTTAATTTCAGTGTATGAGTGAGCGCCCCGAGGCTTGTGCTACATCTGCTCACTTCAGTACCATTCAGGGGGCACAATTGCAATCTCTGAGGAAGACATGCTTAGTATTACTCAGTGAGCTTCTCATATTGTCTTGTACTGTATTAGAGCAGTTTAAGGCATCAAAGGAAGGTGACTGGTTTAGTACTTTCTGGCTTTAATTTCGCTTATGGTGATTTGACTGGGACACCAAAAACTGCAATTCCATTGCCTGGAGGTTTTGTGGGACTGGGACTTCCCAAGGGGAGGGAACTGAAGCACTGAGGAGAAGGGCATGCTATTGTGAGCAGGAAATCTGTGTTCAGACTTTGTTTTTCGTAAATACCAGTTAAAACTGTCTACTTGGAAGAAAAATACTGCATGAAGTATTCTGCTGATAGTTTCCCTGCCCTATCTCCACAATTTAGTAGACCTGTTTTTTCTCTGCTTCTTAGAAATAACTACCTTTTAGACTGTAAAAGCTGAAAGATATTTTCTCTGCTAAGCCTTATGCCTTAACACTACCTCTGCTTTAATTTCTCTCAGTTTCTGTGAAGTTTAATGTCTGTAGCATTTTGTAGTTTTCGGAGGTGTGTGATGCAGGACTGTATTTGCAGGTATTTCAGAAATAAGTGTATTTTTTAAAAAAAAAGCACTTAAAATATTCACCAGGAAAATGCTCCTTCTGGAGTGTTTTTCCCCAAAACAAAAATCAGCATGAAGTTTGAGTGGATAGTCCTTAAACATGCATATATCCTTGTATCTAAAAGCGCCATGTATGCTGCTATTGGAAAGTCAGAAGCAATTTGCAGAGGCCTGTTTGATTAGCAAATAGATGAAATGGTGAAATTTAATTCCTGGCCTTTGGATCAAACCAGCAGTTTCAGTCATGCAGGCTCCACAGCAGTCCCAACAGTTTCAATGGAATTATTCACATGAGCAAGGGCAGTGTCAGCCCCGGGAACAGTGAGTCACCTGTGTGCTGCCATCCCATTGGGCAGGGGACAGCACTCCATCCCCTAGCAAGGCACTGGGACACACCATGAAATCTGGCATAATCCACTTAAGTGCAGAACCACCCAACGGAGCCTGAGTATCAGGCCCAAACTGGAGCTTTACTGCCATGTTTAGTACGAAGGAGTTTCAGAAAGTGTTATTTCAGACTTTCTCTGCCATCAAATTATTCGGTATTAGGTTTGATAATCTGCTGCTTCTAGTAGAGGTCTAAGCAGCAACTAAATACTACAAAGATAATTTTTACCATTCAGGCTTATTTTGAGATGGGGATGAGGAAGGGACTGATAAGTTATGTATTTGACCACATGTAGTTAAACATATTATTTGGAATATAAACTTCCTTGTCTGAAGACCAGCTTTATGCGCAAAATCAAAAAGCACAAAAAGCAGTTCTCCTCCTGGCCTCCATAAGTATACCTTAATGCTGCTGAATCCTGGAAATTATGCAGGGCATGCTTTTTAAATGTTGATTTTGACTTCTTGCCTGGGACCAAGTGTAAAGTCTTTCCAAGGAAATACTTAGAAGACTTGCAATGAAACCCAAAAGCTGCTGCCAAGCCTTAGTTTTTAGAAAGGGAGTAGGGGGGCAATCCAGACTCTTAAAAACTTCCAGTTGTTTGTAATTAAATCCACTTCCTCTGTGCACAATAAACATATACTTAAAAAAAGATCATCTTACATAATACTTATGTGGTTTACTGCTATTCTTCAGCTTCTAAAAATCAAGTAGTTGGTCTGCTATTTTAGTCTGGAGAGGTTACTGGAAGCTGGGAAGCTAGGGTTGATGAAACTGTGCCACGGCAGTGGCATGTATCCACATATCCAGTGCTGATACAAGCCAGGGAATCCTTTTCCCATTGTGAACCATCCTTCCCACCCCTAACTAGTTGAAGTTTGTTTTGGATTGACAGGGATGGGAATGAAGAGGTGATAAAAATACCTCATCCAAATGTCCATCCTTGCCAGCAGCAGCACCATTCATGGCTTACATGGAAGCTATGGGATTGCTTGAACTTCTCATCATGCTGTTTGCTTCTTCGAGGGCTGGCAGGAGACTGAGCCACTAGATCCTCACTGTTCTCCCCACCCTGAGGTTGGTCTGCCATGGCTCATTCAAGATTGTTTCAAGTCTGCTGCTGTTGTGGGGTGGAAACACCAGCAGCTCTTGCTGATAGCTGCTCCTCTTCCCAGCTGGCATTCAGAAGATACTCCTGGTGCTGAAGGAAGTGGTAGGTCTGTCACAAAGCCCAGCACAGATAACACCTTGCTAGGGAAGAAAGAGACCAAAGCTTAAGTGAGATTTTGTACACCCTTGTGCACAGAAGGAATGCCACCAGGTTGGAGAATGTGACAGATTCATGATACCTCTGCTTATGTCTTGAAGAAGGGAAGTCACTCCAGACTCCTGAGCATTCCATCTCTTGTCTTCTGTCAATACTGCAGTCACTTCCAGTTTTGTTGTTATTGTTGCTTAATGCCAAAGATCAAGTTCTGTTTGTGTATATACACATTTGTTATGGCCACAGAAGAACCATCGTAGCTTTTGATGTAGGCACTCTGGTTTTGCCAAGCAAAGTGCCCCAAAGATCTCTGATGTTCAGTTAATGAAGTTGCTTATAAACCCAGATAGTTTCCCTTTGCTCTCTATATGCTCTTTGCTACAGGCATAGATACATGGCCCTAACTAGGAGCTTGGATGAGAGCAGAAGGCTGCTCTAACTAATGATGAACAAAAGCTTCTGGAGTTCTGTGCAGTGCATGTGGCTCTCCTGCCTTAGACCTCTTGCAGGTGGCAGCGCTAGCTGGGAAGGGGCAGCCTGAGCATGAGTTTAATCGTGAGATGTATTCTATATTTACTCTTGGCAAGGGAGGGAATTTTTTCTAGGATAGTGTAAAGATATTGTTAGCTGTTCCCAGGCAAATTGCAGGAGCCTTTGTGTGCTGTGAAAGAATAGATGCAAGGCATGGAGAGAGCAGAGAGGAGCAGCTGAGAGGCATTATCTAGTAAGTGTCATAGAAAAACCATGAAGCTTTGCAGAGCAGATTTGTTAGGATTTGAGATGAAAATCCCTGTTACTTGCTGGGATTATCTCCCAGCATATGGCAGGGAATGTAGCGGAGATGTAGAATTAGCTGCTAATGATCTGGACACCTTGTGAAAACAGATGTTTGTAGTCCCGTAAAAGTGCGTACAGTTTAATTTGGCTAAAATCTGGATAACTCACAACGATAGGCTTGGCATGGCATTCAAGTGCTTAGTATCATCAGTTCTGATCTCACCCAGTACAGATTGCCTCTTTCTTAGGAATACTGATGGAGTAATTTTATGTGAAATTGGAATTAAGAATTTGGGAAATAACAGTCAGTGCAGTGACAGCAGACGGTGCTAGCAGAGAGCCAGAGAGGTGGCGTGAGGGGCTGTGGTCATCTCTTTGTACCCCTTGTACGTCTCTGTTCCACCGTGGCACTATGCTACTTTGCTACTATTACTTGGGGATAGGCAGTATGCATTTGCAGAAGATGACTTGTTGATAGATTATGGCTAACGATGCTGCAGTTGAGGAGAAATCTCCTCATGGGTTTAGATGTGAATGGTCTAGTTTTTGGAGGCAGAGGGGTATCATTAGTGATGCATGTTTGTTTCTTATCTGATGCCTGGCCAATACTTGTGCATATGTGATAGCATACTGTCACATGTTATTTTGGCTGTGGAGGATTGCTGTAGATTTGAGCAAGCTGTATCTGAATGGAGGACTTTAGCCTTATGTGTACTTTAATACAAAACTATAATTGAGATTTTTCTGTGTGCAACATTAGAAAATTCAACACCATTCCATTCCAGAAAAGTTTCTATCAGTCTTTACCAAGTCTTTGTTAAGAGCTATTTAGTTGGTCCTTATTAGAACCTTTAAGATCATCAGATTGAGCATCCCCACCCATAAGCCATGGATGCTGAACTCCATGTCCTCATTCACAGGTTATGGGCTAGATGACTGAAGTAGGCAGAGTATTGTACTAAAGAGGGGAGAAGAGGGAAGCTGTGTCTGGTCTCACCACCCCTGACAGCTCCCGCTTCCCCTGGATTCTTCCCTGTGTCTGCTGGGGTGGTCACCAGCTTGCTCCTCTGTAGTGTGCTCGGTGTGCCATTAGAAACAGGAGGCTTAAGTTATCTGGGGTCTACAATTTATAGCCCTGTAAGAAGGGCCTCAGTAGATCTTGTCCATGATGAGTAGTTGGTCTCTGTATTGTCTACTTCATCTTCTTGTCCCCTTGGCTTGCCTGCTGCTCCATTCCCAAGCACACTTTCCACAGATGCGGTATGTCAGATCTACTTTCGAAAAACACCTTAGCATTTCTGACCCTTACCACTGACAAGATGCTTTGTGAAAACTCATCTCACTTCTATTTCAACAAATGCCCTAGCAGAACCTCTTTTTTACAACCGCTTCTTCTCTGGGTTCCTGGTTCATTTCACAGAGGCTTTGTTCAGAGCCTGCTCCCTTCCCTCCTGCTGTCAGCAGTAAAAAACTGGCACGTAGTGAGTTTCTTGACACTGCTGGGTATTTCGTTGTCCTTTCTATTGTTGTCTTACTCAACTTGGCTAAAGGATAGAAGTGCCTAATTTCCTTTCTGATGCCTTAAACTACAGTTCAGTTCCTCTGCATCTCACTCAGTTGTTCCTTGATCACAGAGATTGCCAAACTCATTGGTAATTCTCCTGCTTCCATGACATTTTCTTGGTAACTGTTTTCTGCCACATGTGCCCAGGGCTGAGCAAGACTGGACACTGCTGCATGGGCAAATGCTTAATGCACACCCCTTTGTTATGTTTCCCATCAGGCAGTTTTGGTATGCCCTTACCCTGACTTTGAGCTTTTGTTCGTAAATACCTGACTTACCCTCTCTGTTGTTTAAAGCACTGAAGTTTCTAACCCAGGGGTGTATTTTCCCCTAGGCTCTCTTTAGAGTTTCTCCATTAATTTAAACTTCAGCCATCTGCTCTGATAATGCTCTTGCTATGCTTATATTTCTTTATGTTCAAAATAATGCTTCCTAAGGTATCTTAATTTACTTACCTCAATTATTGGAAGACATTCTTCTGGTGCTGAAAGCTTTTATTATTTATAGGGAAAGAAGTTTGTTAGCTGTCAGTTCAGTTCTACCCTTTCCTTCATGTTAAACTTCCCTTTGGACTTAACCTTTTAGAGTAAAAGCAAGACCTTAACCTCAGCCTTTCTTTGTAAGTTAGATTCTTTTGACCTGGCGTCATCTTTGTTACAAAGCTTCACACGCTGCAGTACAATAATATTTTTCTTGTGGTGCAATGAACAGCGCTGCAGACGTTGTTCCAGATGGGGTCATTTTTTCTCTGAATTAGCAACTGTCTTAATAGATATTTTCTGTGGCTTCCAAACTGTGTGGTATTGCTTGAACAAAAATGTAATTCCACTGAGGGATTTCAAGCCCAGTTTCTGCTGGGCTTCCAGAAAAACTTACTTGCATAGGCAAAACAAGTTTGCTAGTGCACTCTGCTTGCATTTCTTCAGTATCAGATGGAAAATATGAATATTCTCTGGTATATTTCTCTCACAGAACAGTATTTTCACACAAGCTTACTTACAAATGTAAGGGTTAAACTATGCCAAATGTGTCTTGAAACAACTGAAATGTTTCTTTGCATCAAGGGTGGAAAGCTCAGTTCTCTGCCACTGTGATGCTGCTCCCGTAAGGCTTCACCCCAGACTCAGGTTTAGTTTTTATAGTTTTAAAATAATAATCTGAGGATGCAGTTTTGATTTGGGCAGTTTGAAGTCCAGCAGAGACATTTTTTTCACTTGAAACCTGGAGGGAGTGAAGAGGACTCTTTGATACAAACGAGCCATGCTGTGGATGAGCAAGTGAATTCCTTTGCCATGGCTGCTTCAGCAAGACGTGGGTGGACTCTCAGGGGCATTTGCTTCAGTATTCCTTTGTCACAGACAAATGTGGAAAATGCGATAAAGCATGAAGGGATCCACAGGTACCTCCTTACAAATTTAAAGCCATATGGACAAAAAAAGACCCAACAAAATCAAGAAGCCTCAGGAATGCAGTTTCTGAGAACAGCTGGGGAAGTGATCAAGGCACCAGGCTTCAAGGCTCTGCAAAAACAGGGAAGTTGGTAGATGGAATATGAGACAGAGACAAACACAAAAGTTGTGAACAAGAAACACTAGGTTTTGTTTGGTTTTGTTTATAAAAAAAGTAACACCTAAACACCTTTGACAAAGACAAGTTGTATAGTTCCATATAATCTTAAACCCTGACTTTTTTCATGAGTTGCAATAGCCCTAGCTTGGTACTTGTCTGGGGAATTAGGACCTTGGAAAATGTTGGAGGACACCTGCCCAGGTTTATTCAGAATGGTAGGCATTCAGTAACCTGACGGGCATATGGCCCATGGGCTTTTTTTAAACCATGCCTAACAGCAAGGAAAGCTGCCCATTAAAGAATGTGGAGGGTATGGGAGCCCCACGCAGGGTAAGGGTGCAGCTCCCAGTAAGGATGGTTTTGCCTGGCTGGTAAGAATAATATCAGACTGGTGTACTGGAAAAGCCATGAATGTTGGTGATTGCAGGGGAAGTGAGAATTGGTCTTGTGCCCCTGGCAGTCAGTACAGTACCTACATGTAAGTACTTTGTGGTTTGGTTTTGTTGGCTTGTTTTGTTGGAGTTTTTATTTGAAGCCTGGGGATTAAAAAATCTTTATGAGAAATAATAAACAAGCCTTTATAACAACTTTATACAAATGAGTGATTTTTGTTACATTGAATTGCTATTTGGTAATCCACATGATGGTGAAACTTTATTTTGGCAGCTATAAAGCTCTTACTTAGTTTTCAAAATACTAGTTTCTAAATAGTTGGATTTAATTTATAACAGAAATTCTAAGATTTATTTTTTTTTAATGGCTATTCACCTAATATCATTGGCACGGTTGATAGCTAACTGTTAAACTTAATTCTGTGTTGTTTCTAAGTCTTTTAATATTGTGGGATATGTCTGCTGCTTTTGAGATGGAGCATTTTGTTCAGTTCCTTGTTCTTGTAGCTCTCTGTCCATCCTGGCACAGATGTCCTGAGCCATCAGTATACTCAGGCATTCCCCTCTGCTAGGCAGGATTTTTTGAATGCTAAAACCAGAAGGGCCATACAAATCTTTTACAGTTTCATCAAGTGAAAGGCCCTGAACCAACTTCAAGCCTTATCCTGCAGCATCCCAACATCTCTGCTTTCAAGCACGAGCAGCTATTACCCAGTTTCTGATTCACCTGCTACATTTCTGTGAGTAGCCTAGTACTGGGTAGTGTGCTTCAGCTTGAGAGAAATTACAGCAAAAGACACTGGGCAAGACCTCGTTCTGAGGAAGAATAGTTCTTTGTGTTTGCACACTCAGAGTTGAGCGTATTTTGTGTTGGAGCATGGAAACAGCTCATCTTTTCACGCTGGATGTCTGTGAGATGCTGTTGGAGCTATTGTGTTTCAGGACAGAAAGCGGGATTTTTGTGTAGCTGAAGTGCTAAAGCTGTATCTGTGGGGCGGAAGGGCTCCCTGCCAGTTCCCCATGGGAAAAAAGCTGGGAGAGCACGAATCCTTCACATCTGTGGGGCAGTTTGGTTGAGTTGGGCTCTCCTCTGAAGAGGTTGCAAGAAGAGTATATGTCCATGTTGCATTATTAGATGAGATTTCTATTTACTTTTTAGCTTTATCCTCCACCTGCGTCTCACCGTGCATGTTGCTTGGGAAGCAGGAGTTTTCCAGGGCTTGACAAAATTGCCTTCGGCAGGAGATTGTCACATCTGACCAAGATGCTGATGAAAAAAACAATGTGTCTCAGCACAGTGAGGTCTGGGAGGGACCCTCACACACAGGAGCTGATCACAGAGGTGAGGATAGTGTTGGGAGAGGAGGGCTTTTCTTTGGGTTGACTCAAAGAACAGCCAAAACTTACGTTTTAATTAGTAAGGAAAAGCCAAATGCTCACTGACCCTGTTGCTTTGGATTTTTCCATTTCTCAAGTGGGAGTAATGTTCTCAGGCCTCTAGAATCTCCACTATATTTTCTCCTGCCATTTGATTAAGAAATTGTTGACTTCAGTGAGTTGTGGCTCTAATGACTGCAACCCCTGCGTCAGCCAGGACAGAGCTTCTCACTGTTGATGGTTCCTGGCTTTGTCTCCACTTTCAAGATGTGGTCTGACAGAGTTTATAATGGTATTCTAAGTAGGAAGAGTTCTCAGTACAAAAACTGAGTGGAGTTTTGTATTTTCCCAGCTGTCCCTTGTGTGTATCTGTGGACCAGACAGATTGATCAACAACAGTGCTATGCAGGTCTTTCTCAGGTTTTTCTTTTAATAGTTTTCTTCCAAAAAGCAGATGCATAGGATGAAACAGAAGGTTCCTAATTAATAAATGTTTAAAAAGTTAGTTCTGGACATATCTTAAAGTAACTTTTCAGTGGAAAATAACCAACTAAACCTACCAGGGTAGTTCTTCCACTGAGCTATATGTGGACTGGGAAACACGAAGCATCTCACTGGAATTGTTCCTAGCAGGTTTGAGCTTAGCAGACGTATGAGGTTTTCGTATGCCTGGGTAAAATGCTATGTCTGAAGCTCAGCAAATTAATATGTTGTCTGTTAACAGAAGATGCCAGCTATGCTGGGTCAGCAGGAAAAGATACAAGACTGAAAGATTTCCAGCCCCACCAAATGGAGATCTCTTGGTAGGTAACTGATCCCAGGAGCAGCTTGGCTGCCGCTCTGACCGCAGTCTCAAGTCCCATTGAGGCTTCTTGAGGGCTTCAGCAAGCCAACACTGAAGGGTAAAATGTGGTGGTCTGGTTTTCAGCTATAAACAGAGACCAGTATCATGTCAGAACTATAGGAACTGTTAAAATTGGAAATGCACAGTTTGTTATTACATATTTTTAAAGCTTAACTCTTACACATCTAATCACAGGACACTATAGAAGAAAAGATTCATTCATTTGCACATGAAGTACTGAGTTACTTTGTGTTGTTTTTTTCTTTTCTTCTTTGGACAAATGTGGAGTTTAGAGCATCTTTGATTACTTTCCATTTATTATGCTGTCCTTGTATTTTTATACTTGCTGATGATTATTGGCATATAAGCTGTAGACCTTATGTTAATGTACTTTATAGGACTGATGATACAGTTGTCTCTAACCTTTGGCGAAACGGTCTGTATACTTCAGGATGTGTTGTCAAGCACACTTGCTTTATAATGTTTCTGCTTTCTCAAAATTAAGGTCGGGTGGTTTCTGAAACAGTGGCAAGGACATTTTTAAATAGTTTTGTGCCTTAAGGCCACAAACAACTTGAAAAAAATGATGGGGGAATTCAGTGCTGCGGGAACATGAAGTTGCGACAATTCTTTTCAGTTTTCACTGTTTCAGTTGACTCTGTTAAGCAGTCAGTATTGACTGGAAGTTCAAAAGTAAGATTTTCAGTTTTCTCCACCCCAATATATATTTTTTAAGACGATCATATAATTCCTAAACTGCTACAATGGCAAATATTGAGCTTACTGCTCAGAATTGAGAAAGAGAACAAAAATACATTAGTCTTGTGATAAAAAAGGGATGTTTTCAAATGTAGTATTGCATTGGCAGAACTTCTGAGTGCACAGTTTTTTCAGGCTGCCAGTTGTAACTTCAGTCAAAAGACTTTTTTCGTCTAGCCTGTTCCACATTGGAGGAGGAAAAAATTAGAGGACTCATTACATAGATTCAGACAAAGTTGAAACATTACCATAACCTGTGGAGAATGCAGGTGTCCACGGCCCAGCAGTGGAGGCAGATGTGTGCTTGAGATAAAATCTGAAGAAAACTGTTGTTGACACGGGTTGCATCTTGGATCTGGCACTGAGCATCCTACACTGCACATCAGCATCCTGCAAGACCTGGCTCCTGCAAGGAAGGTGGGAAGGATGCAGCAGAGGATGTAGAAGGTGGAAGGTGCAGAGGGATGTGGGTTTATTTGTGAGGGCCAAGAAACCTGTGCAGAAAGGATGCTGTTAAAGTCCAGGGAAAATGGAGCAAAACTGTAATCAAGCCTGGTCATAGAGAACCACAGAAACTCGTTGTATTTCCCTTAAGAGAAATTGGTGTTTGCATCTTCACCCCATTTTTTATTATTTTTTTTTCATTAAAATTAAGCTTTCTCACACCTTCCAGTTTCAGCCACAGCAAATAAATTATACTGAAAAAATAAATATCTGAATTAATCTGTTTTTTTTTTTTTGTCCTCTTTCCACTTTATCACTTTGTGCAAATATTTGAAAGCATAACTAGGTGCTAACCTTGAATGTTTAATGTTAGGACTAGCTTCTGCTTGTTGCTTACCAAAATAAGGTCACTGTGTAACAGCAATAGCGTAAGTAGGCGTCAACACGGGTCACTGATATTTTAACAGAAGACTGGAATTCATAATAAAACTTAAGTTTTTAGGGTGAGTTAAATTTATTACAGCAGCGCCCTCAAGTGCTGTGACACTTTAAAGGTCTGACGATGTCTCTCACAGGACAGTGGGGGTATGTTTCCTGGGGCTTGACTCTTCAATGTGTTTATCCCAGTAAAAGCATATATATTATTTTGGTGTAATTTTGAGTGCTCATACAAACCTATGAGACTATTTAAATTAATTATAGTGTGAAAGGAAGTGTGCTGGTTTGGGAGTTTCTTTTTTCATTGCTTTGTGGTAAAGAAGGTGTTTGGTCCAGAGATGGTAGGGACCTCAGAGAAGCTTTCTTCAGCTGGGGCAGTGATGGGCCAGGTCCTGCAGGATGCTAATCTGAAACTTGGGAGGCACAGAGCCCAATGCATAGCTTTGTAAACTGTTCTTCAGCTCCCATGGCCATTTCTTAGTTTAAGCTGTGGAGATAATAGAGCAGAATCTGTGGTATAACTCATAATCTTTATGAAGAATTTATGTGGATTTAGACATAGTATCCACTGTAATTTGGTACTGGGATAACCATGTCTGGTAGGCTGTGGACTTTAAACCAGTATATTTTTTTTGTAACGGCATAAACTGTATGGACATAACTATGGCAATATAAACCAGCTGTGGTCTGCTAGGGCTGTTACATATCCTAAACACACTGGCATCATTCTGGTTGTGCAAGGAGCCCATAGCCCCTGGACTCGCTGGATTTAGCCAGCAGAATTCCAGCACTCCTTGAGGCAGCTGCTGGGGGGAGCCCACTCTTCAACTTGTGAACAATAAAGCCACAGTTGCTTCTAAAATTGCAGCATCTATTTTAGCTGGCTGACAAAGCTGGCTGTGTGATTTCCTCTGTTCCCTAGAATTCTCTCCTGTTAAGCTCTCCACCTCTGGTCTCCCGGCACATATGATCAAAGCAGGTCAAGCCATCTTAATTCAAAAGCAGAACCACCAAGTGATACTGGTCTGTCTGAGCAGTGAATTTAGCCCAAGAGAATGATTCCTTAGGGTAATGCAATCATAGCCCCTGATAATTACCTGTATCCAGAGAATGAACAGTTGAGGCATTGCTGAGAGCAGAAGGTGTCATTTGCAACACTCCCTGTGTAAAAATAATGCCTTTTTCTCCTAGTGGTTACAGAGTATTTTTGTAATGATACTTCGAAATCTCTAATTTATATTCCTTGCATATGCTATCTAAATGTATATTTTATGGTGTCCTTTTGCATTGGGTTTCTCTGTACCCAGGGGGAATAGCAGTTGTAATAGTGATAGCAATCTGTGGAATGAAGAATTGCAACATTTGGGCCATACCCACTCTTAATATTTGAGTCTTGAATGAGTATTTCCAGAATAAAACAGGAAGAAAGGAAGAGGTCAGAGGGAAGAGAATTTAGAAATAATTCAATTGTTTGACTTATGAGAAAAATAAAAGAGTGACACATCTTTAAAGCAAACAAATACAAAGGTCAATGGCCATCTGGAGATCCAGTAGCCCACGATCACTAGGGCTTTTTTTGGCCATTTAAACAAGGAAATTTTAAAGCCTTTGGCCCAAGTGCTGTTCTCCACTACACATCTGGTGTTTCACACAGTCCTTCATTAGATGACCTCGGACTGGTTTTGATTTGCATGAGGGAAAAAAAATGACTGCTTTTGACTTCACTGGAAATTTCACCATGCTGCAGAAGTGCTGGAAGAGACGGTTATTTGATACAGCCCCTATTACAGCTGCCTTAGTGCTCCCTGGTATGGGCTGGAGGAAGATGATGCTAATTACTGTGGACACCCAACAGACTCCTTACGTATTTTGGACCAAAATACGAGGGCAGTGTGTGAAATACTGCATGTTACATGTCTGTAGGCAGGCATAAAAGATGGTGAGCTTTGTATTCATAGAAAAGATGTCTCTTAATTGTCTTTTTTCCCAGGGATAATTTATTTTTTTTTTAGCATAGAGAACTTTATCTACAAATACAACTTTATTTCTGTTTTATTACCTTGTAATCTATTTAAGGAGCAAGATGACTCTGTTCCAGAAGGAATTATCTCAGAATAAATATGGCCTCATACAAAACTGAGTTTTTAGTACTATCACAACATGTTTGGTTCATGGGGACCAGTGTGCCTCTGTACCCTGCACAGCTCTGGGATTGTTCTCCCTGCCCCAGCCACTTGAACTCTGGCATGCAGTTAAATGCACCACTGCACTCACAGTTTCACATATGTTGAATTCCTGATCCTGACCTATAATCCTACATGACCATAGCTGGAGATACTAGATATCTAGTCTTTCTGAGGGTGAAATGCCCAGGCATGCCTTTGCGGGGAACGCTGTGGCATCTGGAAGCAGCAACAGCGCATCTAAAGGAGCGCTCCCCAGTCAGGAGCTTTGGCAGAAATGTGGAAGTGCTTCAGGGCAGAAACGGTCTCCAAGCACATCTTCCAGCGTTGGTGCATGTTATTAAGAACTGTGTATTTTCACAAGAGTTACACATGCTCCCTGTTCTCCTCTCCCTTGCTTCTGTGGGGCTGAAGCTGGATGTCTGCAGGGGGCACTGACTAACATCACGCACTGTATTACAGTATCAGAGGGACAACTTGCATCGTCTCTTTGTTCTCTTTGCACCCGCTCTGCCATCACCCTCCAAAATGGAGGGGGTAAAGAAAGGGAAAGAGAAACAAACGGGGAGGGCGGGGGGGGGGGAAGTGTTAATACTTGGCAAACCTCCGACAGGAACATGATCAGGGAGTTTGTTTTTGCTAACAGAAGAGGGGGCCAAAGCTGCAAGGACTGAGGGTGGGTTTCAGGTTAAGAAAGGAAGAGGGTGAAAATGGAAAGGCACCACGGAAGTAAAAGAGCAGAGGAAAGGGTTGAGGGAGTTTGCACGCTTGTGTGCCTGGGAAGCAGCTGAAAATGGGGACTAACTCAGGGCTCAGCCCCAGGAGCACACTGGTTGCGACAGGAGGTCCTGGCTGGAGAGAGGTCCAGGCAGGCAGTTGGCCTTACAAAGTGCATGGAGCAGGAGAATCAGGGAGTCTGTGATCCAGGTGCCTACACCAGGAGGGATAAAGACCTACTGGCTCAGCAAAATAATCCTTTAGAGTTGCAGTCAGAAGCACCATGTCAGAACTGGAAAAGCTTGCTGTGTTTTGTAACTGCCCAACCTAGCTGGGTCCTTTTTGGTTAAAAACCTGGGTCTCTGGGTGCACAGGACAGTGGGAGGGGATGGTGGTGGTGAGAGAGAGACTGGGGGCTGGTCAGTGTGGCCAGCTCCAGAGCATGGCTGCCACTGTTCTACTACAGCTTTTACATCTGTAGTGGGTTATTATCTGCAACTCAGCTTTGGGAAAAAATAAGTTCCTCAAGCTATGCCTCACCTTAATATCAAGTTCTGTAACATTAGTGCACAAGCATGTCTTTATAGCTTGGGTGAAGTTGTACCTTTTTTGTTTCTGCTTGTTTTGTTTTGCTTCTGCTTTCGAAACCTGTGGATGTAGTGCTCCCATGGCAAATTCAGGTCTTTTACAGAGGTTTCACTCTCTGCCTAATTAGAAAGTACCTCCAGCCCTTGGGATGAACTCTTGTCTTGCTCAGGAATGGTTTCTCTGGAGATGCTTACGTGTTCCTGTGTTACCTGTTCTGCATGTGTTCTTGACTATCATTCTGCACCAACTTGGTCAAGCTTGAGAGAAAGGATAATCTGGATTTTTTGCAAACACGGAGAAAGTTACAATACTGATAGCACTGTGGTAGCAAAGTTTCCATTTCCCTGCTTCAGGCATCTCCTCCCAGAAAGGAATTTGCAGAACCACTGCTGCATTCTCATATTATCGACTTTCAGAATCATGGATTTTAGTGATTTTGCTTCTGGTCTTTCTGAAAGCAGCCTGAAAAATGGCACTTGATTGCTAATGTCACATCATAGGAGGTGGCTGGTGTGAACCCCTGCTTGTAGCTGCCATCTAAAAGCAAGTAGAATTGGTGGAAATCTGTGTATTATGATCAGTTTTATAATGCGTACAATGAGCGCAGCTCCAGGACAAGTCTGACCATCTTGCTGCACGTCTGTTTTGGTGATACGTGAAATTTTGGAAAGGCAGCGGAACACATAGACACTTTTTGTTCCTGTATAAACAAGGCGATGTGAGTGTGTACGTGGTAGAGCTATGGAAGAGAAACACAGCCTGAAAACTCTTGTGCAGAAAAGACGAGATGATGTGATTTCCTACTGAGAAGCCAAAATCGAGGACTATCAGAAAAGTGACTGAAATAGGGCTATTAGGAGGAATAAGTGTACGTAATGGTGTTGCCAACTGTTAGAATAATTTTTTCTCTGGGTCCCACCACCTTTCTTACTTTTTTCTTCAGCTACAGTCCATGAAGCACTAGCACTGAACTTTGACTGTCAGTCCAAACAAACCACACTTTCTAGTATGGCAGAGCACTGAGAAATGTTTCAGGTGTCCCCAAAAGACTCTTAACTGTAAGGTATATTTTCCTTTTAAGTCTCATAACTTTGGGAAGGTTTGACCAGTTAGTTTTAAGTGGCTGGGATTTGCACATTTGTGCAAAAGAATTGCACTAAAATACTATTGTTTGCTGATGGTGGTTGCTGCTCGGTGATGTGTACATTATCCTCTGTCTGAGCCAGGATTCTTTGTTTCAGTAATAACAAGAAAACCTGTGCTTACAGAAGAGGAAACTGTAAAATGTGTGAATATTAGACAGGAGGTGGCATTACCGTGGCACCTGGTTCCTCTGTGTGGCAAGGAGTGGCTTCCACTGAACTGGTTCTGGGCCATGCCCTTGGGACTTCGGTTTAGTCCCACAGCTCTCTGCTGCACATGTAGTTTGTGAGTCCTGCAGAGGTGCTAATGGAAATTTTTAACATCGAATTCAGAAGGCGTTAGTAACAGTGAAGGAATAAATACCACACTTAAAATCCCCTGTATAATTATTGCACTGTGTATTTATGTCTGTGCCAGTCTAGACCAACTTCTAGAGCAATCTTTATCAGCCTTGAGGTGGCTCCAGCCCCTCTCTACCCCCAAACCCAAGACCCATATCCAGAGTTGTCCAGAGCTCTTTCCCACATAATTTCTTGAGGCACTTTCCAAGCCATGCCTAGGTGTTTCCAGCCTCCTCCTCTTAGTGCAATTCTAAAGTAATTTCCAGAGCAGCCTTCTGACCTGCCCCTGGGTTCGGGTCAGCCGTTGGTCGCTCCCACCACTCCTCTAGAGTGAAGTAACATGTTGATCACATCTGGAACTGCCTCTGGAGCCCCCCTTTGCTGTGTGCCAGGTGAGCTCCTGCCCTGGGCTGGGGCTGCCCCCAGTCCCTGACCTCCTCTGCTTTCCGTGCCACCACCCCAGTTGTACATTTTTCCAGCCATGCCAAGCGGGGCACAGGGCATGCATGGGTTACTTTTTTTTTCCTTTCTGTTGTTTTTTTTCCCGTCCCTTTCCCTGATCTCCCTGGAAGCACCAGTCCTTTCAATGTGTGCTTTGTGGAAGCAGAACTGTCTGAGCCCTTTAAGCGGGAGATGAGCTCAGGTAGAAGGAACGCAAAGAGCTCCTTTCATCAGCCAGGGCCCCGCCAGCGGCTTCGGGGCATGTCCGGCTAGTTATAAATGGATCATGTGTTGCTATTTTTAGCCAAGAGAGGATTGTAAATATAAAAGGGTATAAAGTGCAAAACTTAGCAACAGTGGTGTTTGTTTGCTTTTTCTTTTTTATTTTTCTTCCCCTCCCCGCTGGCAGGAATGTGTTGGGAGAGGAATGAAGTTGGAGCAGGAGATTTGCTGGGTGATTGCGTTTGGACTTTGCACTGCATGCAGCTTTTCTTAATATATATGTGTGTGTGTGTGTGTGTGTGTCTCCATGCAAAGGAGGAGCAGGAGGAGGGGGGGAATATGGGCTCTTCTGATAGTGTTTAAAGAGAGCCAAAAGTGCAGCCTGGAATGAAATACAAGCGCTGGAGGGAGACAGCGGGAGGAGGCCCGGGGGGGATCTGTGGGGACGGGGTGGGGGGTGCCGAGGGGAGCGGGGAGGAGCGGAGCCCTGCCTGCGTGGGGACAGAGTTCAGCGAATGGAAAACACTGACACGGGTAAAAATAGTAACAGCGGGGTTAAAAATAGCATCTGGTGAAATAAACGTGCAGCGAGTCCTGAAACCCTCTTGGGAACTTTTCCTTTCTGATCCGCTTCTGCCCTGCGCCCCGGTGCTTCTCCAGCGAGAAATCCCAAAGCAAACCCCTCAGCAGATTGAGAACGTTAAAGCAGCACCCTGAACCCTGCAGAGGATGAACTTGGGTTACTTTTTGACTGTTTTATGGATTATTTTATATATATGTATACATAATTTGCTGAAACTTTGTGCCAGAGGGGGGACACAAGAAATTCCTCTTACGCTGCGCCTGTGCATAGCCCTGGAACAGACCAGTTAGCAGGTCCTTGGGGTTGTTTTTTGGAGGGGGGGGGTGTGTTTGTTTCTTTGTTTTTATGATTATTTTTGTGATGCTGGCATTCTTGCTTTGCTTTTTAAGACCCTCTCGTGGCTTCCAGGAGCCGCGGTCCTGCTCGGCCCCTCAGTGACAGCAGCAGGGCCCCGGGCAGCCGGATGCCGGGGCCGGGAGGCTCCCCGCGGGTGAGGGATGCATCCTTTCCCCCCACCCAGACGGGTGGCAGAGGGAGGGAGCAGTGAGGACGGGGAATCCTTGAGCAGCTCGTGCCGTGGTGGAGCAGAGGGTTGGCTGGTGCCTTCCCTCGGCGGGGCTGCGGTGCGGGGATGCCGTCGGGGACTGCCGGGATGTGCAGGGCGATGCTGAGGAGGGCTCGCAGGCAGCTCCTTAGAGGTTTTGTTGCAGCTCTGGCTGTAAATCTCGCTTGTTTTGACTGGACTGGGTGACTGAGGCAGAAACAACCCCTGTGACAGACCCTGAGGTAGCCCGCCACAGGACAGTGACAAGCAGGAGGTGCAGCGGTTCAGTGCCAATCACGGGTTTAATCACGTTATTTTTAACTATGCGGCTGGAGCTTCCTCCGTGGCTCTCTATGGCCCAGGTAAAGGCACGGGGCATTGTGGAGTGCCCGCTGTTGTCAGCTCCTGCGGCCTGCATCATGCCCAGCATCCCCTGCCCAGCCTGCTGGACACCGCTGATAATAAACACAACCTCTGAGATGAGTTTCTGTATCGCGACATGTCTGACGTTGTGGATTCATAGGGTTTAAAATTCAGGTTGATGTGTCCCTGTTTTGCAGGCCTGGTGTTGACCTCGCAGGTGCTGATGCTATGGTTGGAGGTGTTGGGAGGGCATTTTATCTGGCAAAGTGAGGCAGGAAACCAGAGTCCCTAATTGTATTTAGTAAGCTCAGCCCTGACCATTTAATTCCTGTTTTTTTTTTTTTTATAAGGATTGGACATTCCACAGCTTGTTTCTCTAGATCATTTTAAATTACTTCTGATGTTTAAATACATTGCGTATGGAGCCTGTCAAAATCCTTTAACCACTCTATTTTTGAAAGCACAAATATGCTTTCATTTGATAGAGTAGCAAAATAAAAATAATATGTCTTGTATTTGAGCAAAGCTGTTTGGTTTTTAAATTGTGTTGTTCAAATCCTTCTAATTTGATCATTTCATATTTGATTCAGCAGATAAAACTGATGCAAAACCTTCTGTTATGAATCTAAACCTAGCATTCATTTTCTTATCAAAATATTATTATAGAAAAATATTAGTCATTCTTCTTGGCATAGTAAACAAAGAAACATGTGGATGTGTTAATTTATCCCAGACCCAGCAAAGAGGGATAGTTTATATAAGTAAAGTAAATAATTCTTGACTATTTAGTATTGGATCACTTTAACAATAGTTGACTAATAGTCAGATGTCTGAAATACATCTTGCCCGTTTCTATTCTTCAGGGAATTTAACACTTAAACAGTGTTTTTTCCAGAACTGTCATTTTTAAATAGTTACCTTTTTACATACTTAATATTTGTTCCCCTCCATAATTTATTAAGTCAGAACTAGGAGCAAACAGCTCAAATCTAGTTGAAATTAATCCCCTGGGAGTCTGCAAAGAAATTAAACTGCAATAATAGATCTTGTGAAAGAGTTTAAGATGAGTATATACAAGAGTTACATTAATAGTTATTAAAAAAGTTATTAAAAGTTATTAAAAGTAGAGTTATTTAAAAAAATATTATTTTGCTCTCTAGCATAGGTAAAAAAATGTTTTTGTTCTCAGAAATAGTGATGCATTGGTTAGGCATTTATTTTTCTTGTGTTAATGGGTTATTGAATTATAGATGTCCGGTTCCAAATTGCATTGGTGATACAGGAATGAAATGAAAAAAAGTGGGAAAAATTTCTTGCTCCTATAGTAGTATAAATGTTTCTGCCTGTAGCAGATGAAATTCCTGTATTTCTGCATATGGCTCCGCTAAATTGTTAGTTGTTAAATTGTTAGCATTGTCTTTGGAGTTACTTTGCTCCTGTTCATAACTGCTTACCATTCTGTTACGTTTTCCCAACTTTGAGAATGCAGGTGGCATGTCTCTTCATGTTGGTAATTGATAACAGCTAGCTAAGATTAAATTCTAGGATTATGTTGGTTTAGATAACAAAATTCCACCATTGTATTTTTGCATTTGCTTGAGCTTTAAAGAAATCAATGCTGTGATTGCTCCTTGTACAAAATTTAACCTCCTTTCTGCCAGTGGTATGATGGTGAGAATATTGACATAGAGTTCAGACATACACAGTACTTAGACAATCATGGGTATTTTAGCTATCTTCTAAAATAGTAAAAAATATATAATTATAAAATCTAGAAGGCATTAATAACATACCATTTTGTTTGAAAGGAATAGTCAGATAAACAGTATTTGTTTTATATAGGGAATATGTCGGGGAGTTTTGAAAACATAAAATCTAGTGGTTTTTTGACAATGTGGAGATAGAATATCTCTGGAAAGTCACAGCTGAGCACTTGCAGTGCTTGTTCAGAATGATTTTTACAGAAGTAGTTTTTTTGGATGCATGGGAAGGAATTCAATACCATTCTCAAGAAATTTGACAGAAGAATTATATTCTGTTAGAAAAAAAATAAGACATTAACTGCAAAGCCAAAAAACTCTAAAAAGAAGATAATTACCATTTTTCCTGGTAAACTTCTGTCGTTTCTTATCATGGTAAGGACATAAAAGAGGGGTGTTGAATCAACCATTTTGATACTTGCATTTTTCCTCGGACCTCCCCCCCGCCCAGTGAATACATTGAGTTCAGGATGGTGTAAATAAAATTACTTGATTTAAATTACTGGCTAATATGTTTCTTCCTCATATTATGGTTACAAATTTATACATAGATGAGTAAGATGATACAGTTAATGTGTTTCATATTTTGATACAATTTCCAAAGTTAAATTTTCTTGTAAATAGTATTATGTGATTGTCAAATCAGTATATTTAATTTTGTCAGGATTACTACAAACTCAGTGCTAAAAGGCATGGGGGGGAATGAAGCTGCTTTACGAGTATTTGAAGATTATTCTGTACATTTATACTAAGTGCTAAGAATTCAGATTTGTCCTAAGTGTGAACTGTAACTGTAGCATTAAACATGCAATTGCACCATCTATATTTCAAGGAAAAGTTGGGAATTTGGTAGCAGCAACCATGATTAGAAATTTAGAAATCTTAAATGATGGGAGAAAGTAATACCAAACTTAGGGTTTAACTCTAAAAATATAATTCCTAGATCTTGATGAAAATATATTCTTAGCATTTTTCTAGATACTAAAAAATGAGCGCAGGGAAAACTAACATTCTGAGAAGCTGTAGCATGGCATTTCTAAATAAAAGAAGGAATGTAGCTAGTGAGATACTTATTACGACATTTGTTATTGATCCCTAGGGTTATTTCTTCCCCCCCCCTCCTCCAGGGAAAGTTAGTTAATTAAAGCAAGTAAAATGCTGAGGTTCTTTGGGGAGAGAACAGGAGCACAGCTTATGCTTGACACAATTCAAATAGTAAACCACTCCAGTGTCTCAGACCAGAAGAGCTGCAGCTTTGTTGAACAGTCCCTGCCAGAGCTCACTGAAGATCTGCTCGCACTCTCCCAGCTTGTGCACGACGCTTTCCTGTGTGCTGCAGCAGCCGGAGCGGACATTTGAATTACTACAAGGGAGTGCATTAACATCAGGAGGCCACACTGCATGAGGAAATACATGGCTAGTTCAGTGATAGTTTGGTTACCTGTAACTATTTGGCAATACTAGGCCTGCTAAACTCTAGTCCTCCAGTCCTTTCCTATTTATTTCAATGTAGTTTTAATCCTATTTTCTTGAGTGAGAGATGTAGGGAAAAGGAAGCTTGGCAAAAACCCTGGAGTATTGACTTGCTCTTTGCATATTTGGGAAGGATTCCCTTTGAAATATTCCTAAGGCTTTAGAAAGCTGGAATAGAAAAAGGAACTTATTACAGTAAAACCACTGATGTAATTATAATTTCCTAAAGTGATGCAACACTTTCAGTTACCTAAATAGTTTCTTTCCATGTTAATAACAAAACTGAGATTACCAGCCTACAGTTTTAATTTCTTCTGTCAGATTGTGCCAGTTCTGTGCCTGTACTGAGATACTAGTTTTAATTGTTGAAGTTTACTCTTGCTCACTGTCTCTGCAGCTTAACTCCTGATGCATAGCTAATGTGGGTCTCCTTACCATGGGGCAGCCCTGGCTTCCCTGGAGCTGGTCTGAAACCTGCTGAATGTCTGATGTGTGTTGGGAAGCTTTAAAGTTGCATATGATTGATTTGCTTGATTCTAACAACTGTGTAAGAAAAAGAATCTATCTGTAGTCATGATTATCTAGCAATTAATAGTGCTTACCCAGGAGTTTTCACTTCTCCCCCCCGCAAATCCCTCACAATCAGGAGTGTGTAGCCAGGTATCCAGTGCATACCACTGGTATCTTACAAAAAATCATCTCTCCAAGATCTCTCCCTTAGGCAGCACATAGCTGCCAAAACAAACTCATGCCAAGTGTCAAAGGGCATCCCCTGCAAAGAATGGAGGCTTCTCCAAGCAGTTTTTTGACAGAGCAGCTGTCTGGCATAACCAGAGCTGCAGCTGGATAGTCCCAGCCCTGCTCATCCTGCTTTTTTTTTGTGAGGAGTTTATAAATACACACTACTGCTCATACAGTTCCCTGGGCTTAAGATTTTGTGAGCAGATCGGCTGTTTGATCGAGTCAAAACTACTACATGCAATGTGCATTACCAAATCCGGGGAAGAAGCTGTTCTCAGGAAGGGGTATCGAGCTGCCGGCAGTGGCCCTGGCTGCTCCGCTGTGGTCGCTGGCGCTGGTTTCTCTGTGCTTTCTATACGTTGAAAACAATGGAAGATTAAAAAAAAACACTGACAGCTGCTGCTAGAGGTTACAGGGAGCCCCTGTGTGGTCCTTTGCCCTCCATCATGGGCTCTGCAGCCATGAAGTCTGCAGCAACGTGCTTGCTCGAATGCTTTCATGCAGCCCAAGGGAGAGGTCTGTTGGTGCTCATCCTACAAAGAGCCACTCTCAGGGTTTCATGCAACATGCATGAGCATTGAAACTTGGTCCATTGGGGTCCCTCAACCCAACGCAGGGGTCTCAAATGGAGGTCCTGAGCCTAAGAGGCCCCAGGGAGACTCCAAAGAGAGTTAGAGCCCATGCCCAGAGGAGGATGCAGATGCTTAGAGCCCTGCTTTAGGCACAGAATAAATGGATGTACAAATGCAACTTGGAAGGATTGGAAAAAACATGCTAGCTTGATTGTTATGGATTTAGTCAAGCTGGCAAGTGAACCTAGCACAGAATTAGTGTGGCTGCAGGCTTCTTGCAAAGCAGCGTTAACCCACACCACCCAAGGGAGCACCCAAGCTTTGTGCTGAGCACAGACGAAGGCAGGGTTTGTAAGTCTGTGGCTCCTCTTGTGCATGCTGTCCAGGAGCAGGCCACTGGTACAGCAGCAGCAGGTCAGCTTTCCCATATATGGGAAAACCCTGCTCTAATTTTTAAAGCTCTGTGTTGTGGCAGTGCTGAATATGGGAATTTTGTAAGCAAAACTGAATGCTTGTTATGTTCATTTGTAGATCAGCATCTGGAATGTGGTCACTGTAGTTGCCACTGCAAGGTACGCTTGCAGCCTTTATGAGGGCAGGTTCACAGCTATTTAGGATTTTCTAATATAAGAGTGAACCAGGGATACGGCACAGGGGAAGGTTGATGCTGAGATGCTCTAGAAAAGAAAATGAGCAGGGGGCCCCTTACGCAGGACATTCTACAATGCTAGTTTGGTGGCTTAGGCAGTGAAGGATTAGGATGAGCATTGCAGCAGTTAATGTGCTGGTTCAGAGGCATTATTTAGTGATAGGTAGTGTTTGGGTATTATTTGGATTTACACAGGGCTCATCCCTATACTAATCTGAATGCTTTACTCTCCTCCAAGCCTTTGCAGGCTGCCCATAGAGCTCATAGACAACCAGCCTGTCATCTCTGTAATTCTTGTAATTTAATTATTGCCTGCCAGAGCAGCGAGTAACTTCTGCTAAAAATCCATCATGTACTTACTGCCTTGATGCAGATGTCTGATCTGGAGGAGGGGTTGGCCAGAAATGTCCTGAGGGCTCCTGCGAGTATCAGGAAGCTGAGGTGCCTCTGAGACTGTGACCATGGTGGAATTTTTCTCTTGGTTGGTGTTCACCTTTGTGTGTGTTTCCTCAGCAATTAAAAGGCTGAGGGAAATAAGAAGGAAACAACCATGTCTGCCTCTAGGACAAGGTAGCTGCCTTGCCCTGCCGGCAAATGTGAACCAGGCTCCTGCCTTGGCAGCCTGGGACAGGCAGACCTCCCCCCAGGCACTGCTTAGCATTTTGGGTGCACTAAATCTACTCATTTGGGGGTTTTGTTTGTTTGCTTTTAAGGAAAAAATAGAACATTAATTATTATTTGTAAAGGGCTGATTCTCACTACAGAACAGCCCAAGTGAAGTTAAATTATACAGTAGTTACTTTGCTTTAAATATTAAGAACAATTTGCTGCTGTTGCCTTGCTGACCACTATTTTTGAGCCAGCAAGTGTTCAGAAGCGCCTGATGGTGCTGCCGGTGCCTTCCCTGATGTTTATCCATTGATCTGGGGTGGCAATGAAGAATGTTCTTTGATGCAAGCCTGACAAGTCCAGCAACAGGGCTGCCAGCATGGACAGGATGTGAATCTAGATTTGTTTCTTTCGTTTTTAATGAACTCGTTTAAAACCAGCCTTCTTGCAGCCCTTCCAAAAAGAACCAGAAATGAAACCCACCCTGGCAATTCCTTATATGGCCCAGGTCACTTCTGGTTATTCCCTCCATGTGCTCTGTTTTAGGGGCAGCACCTGTGGGAATGTGCCATTTTCTCAGTAGCCGGAGAGGAAAACATTACAGGTACTTGCTGGCTGGAAAAGAAAGATGCAGCAAGCAGCAGCTAGTTGCAAAATAGCCGCTTTAAAGCAGAAGCTGCCTGGCTCTGCCAAAGCTGAAGGGCCAGCCCCAGAATGGAATGCTTATAAAAATAAGATGGTAAGCATGCAGCAGAGAAGGAGTAAAGACCAGGAAGTTTCAGTGTTACATACAACATGATACTCTGCTTGGAAAAATATTGTCACAATTATAGAGATATGGGCATGGGTCCATAGTTGAACGGCATAGCCCAGTACCTATCATTAGGGTGATTTTAATCTCTCATTTCCAATTTTATCTGTGGAAGAGACTCTTTTGGGCTTGAAAATTCTCATGTGAAATGTTGAGCCAAAGGAGGTGTGTTTCATCTGGGGAAAAGTTTGAAGTAATTTGTTAAAGCTGGTTTTGAATTATAGAGGGGACAAATTTGTCTTACACCATTTCAAAACATAACAGTATATTGAATTATTTAAAAATCTACAGGATGATGGATTTATTTTAATTTAACCATGTTGATATTTTTTTAATGGTTTGGATTTTCAACAAAATGAAAGAAAGTGCTCCTTTCATGCAACCTGATGGGGAAATAAAAACAAGAGAGCAACCTTTAAGAGCATGAATGCTGCAGCTCCTCAGACATCCTCAGTTACAGTGGGGTATCTTGACCCGCAGTACTTGAGAAATCTTGCAGTCTGTGAAAAGGTTTTTCTTCTTTTATTTGTTTTTGATAGCTGAATCCCATTTCTGTCATCTTTGTTAAGCTGTTTCCATGAGCCCTAATTACATCCAGAGGGACAAGTTTCTGCTGGGACAGGGGCTGTAGATACGCAAGAACTGGTGTAAACTCTCTGACTTCATTCTCCTTCAGGAGTTGTAGAGAGGCTCCAAAAAGTCAATGTGGGGCACTGGAGAAGGGACAGATCTGAACAGAGGAGGAGTACTTGGCTGACACTTGTGTGTGCTGTCAGCTGGGAAGATGCTAAGTTCTAGCACTCCTCTGGGTTTAAAAGTTACGTAAGAACGTACAGTCAAAGGGCTGGAGCGAAGGTTTACTACAGTTTCTGCAAGCCCCAAATCTTACGTATTTGGGAAAAAAAAAAAAAGGCTGAAGCACTCTTAAGTACTCTCTGTCTTGCTGTCTTGATCTGTCTTCTTTCCCTCTTTCCCCTTCAGAATGACAACCTAGACACTGCACTTTCATCTTTATCCATTAAAGGCTACTTCAACAAAAAAAATCCCTCTCTGGCTTTTTTAACAGTTACAGCAGTTGCTTGAAAGTGAGTAGGTGTTCTTTCTTTTGAACTGGCAGTTTACAGGCAAGCTGTACCTTCTTGTGGTGTCCTAGCAAGAAGTTAATAAATTACAGACACTTAACCACTCTTCTTCTCATTACAAATATGTAACAGCCTTTGCAATCAGAAAAATGTGTTCACATAATAACTTAGCCTATAGAATATTATTCCAGAAATTAGTTTATTTTCCTTTCTTTTTTGCTCTTACCTTACCACAGTGGGGACGGAGGGGTTCATCTCTTGGGTATTTAGTTGCAGACAGTTTATGTGTAGGTGGGGGTATTCCAATGCATTTTCCTGTGTTTTTATGTGGTGTTTTGAATTTTCAAGCCTCTTAGTCTGGTCCTTAAAAAGCACCTGAAGTGAAATCACCCTATGAGCCGCTGATCTGGGTATTTATGTTATGTCAGGCTCTATCAGTGTCCATAAAAAATGCTATTCCAGATCTGCATGAGGTACTGTGTCTGTTATGCTGGAGATTTTGCATATCCTACTAGGGCTAGAAAGCACCGAGGGGAAACCCAGCAGTATTTGGGTCCAAACCTCCTCTTTCACAGCCCCAAAGACTGATACACGTACTAGTTTATATCATAGCCCTGGACCCTGCTGTTTCTGTTGCAAACATTTTCCCCTCCTGCTGTCCTCTATCTTTAATAGATAATGGTGTGAAAGTATTTCGTTTATTGGAAAGACCTTAGCTGACATGATTCACCTCAGCAAGCAATGAACATGCATGGTGTGTACGTATATGTGTGTAAAAAAAAAAAACAAAAAAAAACCACAAAAAAAAAATAACAAAAAACAAACAAACAAAAAAAAGCAGTGGTAAATTAAAAAAAATCAGGGGCTTTGTTGCTTTTCCTTTTCAAGCATCTTGTCGTTATGATGCAGTTGGTGTATGCCAGCTGCTGCCTGATGGTGTTTCCTCAGTAGCATTTTCCTTTCTGCATGTCTTGAAGGACAACGGCAGATTCCTCCTCTACACATGTGGCCAAAGAATTTCAGTTTTCCACACAAATGAAGTGGGGGCATGTATAGCTTCATTACATGAGTAGGAAGGGGTTATATTACAGCAGTGTTGTGAGGGCCCCCCTCCCCATCACTTTAGCATTGGTAATTCTCTGCCTGGATTGAACCAATGTGCTACCTCAGCCTTTCTTCATAGATGCAGCTGAAGGCAGGAGACCCTTGTAATTTAGAAGTTTTATTGTCCTCTGCTCCACTGTGATTATCATGTGTTTCCATGAAGTACATGAAAACATTCTGAAGCATGTAGGATCTGACAAACTTTCTGTCCTTGAAAGCTTATAGCTCTATTTAAGTTTTGTTATTTTTGTAGGCCATAAAGCAGCAGGAAGATGATGTATCCTTGCTACATAGCCTGCTTTGTAGTGCTTGAGGACAATTTTTGTCCCCTTGACCTTGGTGAGAGTTTGGATGAAGTTGCACCAAAAGAATATGGCTTAGAGTAGAGGGTGATGTTTGAAAATCTATGATAGCAAAGAAATCTAAGTAGCTTTTTAAGAAGTATTTCCTAAGGAGCTTGAGCAGTGAAGAGGACTGGTATTTTAATTTTAATAGATTATGATCGTTCATCTGTGCAGAAAATTTAATTCATTTCTGCGCCAAGCTTTAGCTTTGGCTTATAAGACTTCAATGCCTTTAAAAAGCTCCAGTCTTGATTTAAAGGCTGTAAGATGTAATATAAATACTTCGAAATGCAGGCAGCAACATTATGTTACCTAAAAAAAGTAACAGCAAAGTGTAATGTCTGTAGTAGTATCAGCAAGTCAGATACCATAGCACCTGAAACTTCTTGGGAGGCTTTCTTACAGCCCTGTTAGCTCAGACCCGGCATGGATCAACTTTTGCACATTTTTCAAGTAGCGGGACTGCAAACAAGGATTTAGAGACCGTAAAGTAGTAAAATTGCAAAGGAGAGAGTGGAGTTGGAGAAAAGGGACTCCGATATTTAGTTTCTTTTTCTTGGCATTATTAGAGTCCCAAATGACAACGTTTCTAGTTTTCTAGCACAAAGGAGGCCTCATGCTGTTCAGGATCTGCTGTAAAGTTCTAGTACAGATCATTCTGTATCCCAAACAATTTATCTAGTTCTATGATGTTTTTATTTCACAGCTACAGTTTTATAGACCCTAGTCTAATAAATGGTATTTTTGGAAACCTCCCGTTTATCTAACAATCAAAGCCAGGATGGAGTCTCAGCTTCTACTTAGATTTTCCTGAATTCTCTCCCATTAAATCAATAACATTATTTTTTAAAATTATTAAGTTTTCTTTTGTTTTTAAGGAGAAAGGCTAAAAAGGAGAAATTAAAATACTATTTAAAACAAATACTGAGGCATAAAAAAAATGTCAATAATTTCAAGTTAAATAATCTGGGTGGGTTTCATCACAACATTTACATCATTATAAAATGCAGTTTTAATTGCAGGAATGCAACTGACTTAAAACATGTACTGTGAATGCTAGAAGTAAATGTGAGCAGCCCATTGTATGTTTTGGTTTTTGCACGTAGTTTATGCACAACTCTTATGTCCTAAATCCAAGCTGTAGGGAGGGGGACCGGGAGAGTGGAGGGAGAGAATCATATCAAAAACCCTTTTGCCAAACTGACAGTATCAATATACGACCTCCTGGTTTTTGATTAGTTCCAGCTACCTGAAAGGAGCTTTATGCACATAACCAGTTGCAGTAGCACTTTCATTTCTGTCACAGAGGTCTAAATAAATGAATTGGCCATCTGCAATTAATTCGCATTGTACGAATAGTTTGAAGACTGAGTCGTCTGTCTTCCGAACAGAACAATCTATTTTTAGCTTTTCAAGCAAGCCTGTTTTGTGTTCTTTGTAGAGTCAGCGACATTCTTTCAATTTTTCAGCTTAATTAACACAAAAGAAATTGTAATCTGAGAAGGCAGCAGAAACAAGAACCCCCTGAAAACCGTGAATTTGCAAGAAAGCAGAAGATGGCAGCTTTGCAAAAGATAGCTGGCAAAAAAGAAAGCAGAAAGTTCTGAGCAGTTTGTGGGATTTTGGCTGGGTGCTATTGAAGCTAAATTTATACATACAGTTTGTTGATTTATAGTGAGTGATCACAGGTCTTGCAACTGATTTTGGACTCTTTCTTCTGAAAACGAGGACCACAGGAAAAAAATGTTTTCACATGAGATAATAATTACAACAGAGGAATACTTGTGAATAAAGCAGATTCTGTAGAATTACGTACATACGTCTGGCCTGGGTGTGAACGTTGGTGTATGCTCCCAGGATGGTTGCGGAAATGCTGAAACCCCTCCAGATGTACTTTGTGTGCCTGCAGTTGTAGGTAAATCCTTATTTCAAGCTCAGATACATTCATAAATAGGTACTTTTTATTAGTGTCATGCCCTGATAAATGCAAAAATATCCATACATCACAAGATGTATTTTGTACGACATCAGTTAGAAGATTTATAGTGATCGTTTAGGAAAAGGAAAGTATAGCTTACTGCTTAGAGGGATTTGAGCTAAAATGTGAGCTTTAGATGCAAGAAAAGGAAGTGAAAAGCTGATAAACATAAAACACAAACTGCAATCAGTGCATGGTCAGAAATAGTACTTTGAAATAACAGTGAGATTTCTGTGCTTGCTGCAGGTGCTTTTCTGTTTAGACATATTAAATGTACAGCATTAGCATTTGCTGTGCATTAATATTATGAATGTGTAACATGTAAGCTTCCCAATTAAGTATCTTCCCAAGTATCCATTTGTGGGTGCTTGTTTGAAGTACACAAACAGACTGAGCAACAGTCATAAACTCTCAGCCTCCCCTCATTTAATCCAGGCAAAGAGCTTGAAAGCCTGAAGTACAACGCCAAAAAGCATTCCAGGGACGTCAGCAGCTCCGTTCAGCTGGTGGCCACAGCAGCACAGGGAGCAGGAACACATATCCCTGCAACAACTGGTGCACCTGTAGCCTTATGAATCATGTGCACCATCATTTAAAAATAACATGTAGATTCTAAGGTTTATAACATGGAGTACTGAGCAGTATTTAGCTGTCTAAAAATACAGCAAAGTTCTTAATGGGATTATTTTGCAAATACTCTCTTAGTTATGGCAGATAGAACCAGCTGAACATCAACCTCCACCTTTAGATACGAAAGTGCCTTTTGAAGTCTGATCTCCAATTGCTTTTGACAACTATTGCCCAACTGATCTCACCAACCTAACTGTTCCGAGTATCAACTTTATCTGGTTCGGTCCCAATACTTGTGTATGAAAACATCATATCACACATTACAGGAAAAAAAAATGTGTAGAAAAAGTTTTTTTTAACAAGCTGAATTTAGTTCCAAGAACTCTGAGAACCTTCAAGTGTAGCAAAGTAAAGTAGAAGCTGTGACTTCTGATTAAGATACAGTTCTTCAGTTTGTTGCAGAAATGGACTCCTGCAGGATGCCGCTGACTTCTCTATCCTAACCAGTTTTGCTGTACCAGAGCCTCACCTCTCAAAATAAGTTCTGAGGGAGATTCCTTTCACTGCTGAGGGCTTATAATAACTGTAGCCTTCTTTTTTCCTTCATGTAGAAACAGGCTCTATTTTCCATCTGTAAACGAAAAGTACAGCTGATCAGTTGGGGGGGGGAGACAGGAGGAATGTCAATATTCTTACTAAGAAACAATCAGAAAGTTATAAAGCAGCTGCAAAGCCCCTGTAAAGAATAAAGGTGTGTAATTGCCATGAGTAATCAAGTAGCAACAATGCTGAAAATAAATGGGAATGGTAAGCAGTGGTGGGACAGTTATTTTGCTCACCTAGAACCTTGGGAAACCTGAGTAAGGTAACCTGTAAGTTTCTTTAAAAGTCATCTCACTTTGTTTAACTGCAAGGTTTCCACAGTGACAGATGTTTTATGCAAGCCTACTTCCAGTTAGTGTGGAAGTTGCTGATCAACACTAAAAGTTGGTGATGACTATTAAATAGTAAAAACCTAATAATAAAATAATCAGTTTTCATTCTTCTGCATGAATTTGCCCTGTGAATTTGCCACCCACAATGCTAAAGGAGGTAGAAGAAAGTTAATATTTGTGTATCATCTTTTTCAGTAGCTAAAAGAAGAAGAAAGTGACAGACATTACTACTCAGTGAACTGGAATTTAATTATTAGCATTTTACTTGCAGAAGTTTTCCATTCTGAGTAGTATGCAGGCATGCCTTTTGTGTCCAAGAGCTAAGCATACTCATAATACTAATGCATTAGTATGTATTCACTGCTTTGATTATTTTTTAAGAATTGTGGGTGTTCATTAAACAATTTCAGTCCATTAAAACCAAAAAGACAGATTTCTGTGGTCTCCATACTCTTAAATTTTTGGATCTTTGTTTAAGGAAAAGTAAATTTAATTCTTGAAGTATGGTTAAATACAGTAACAAAACAGGAAGTGTGTTCTAAAGTGTGTTTGGTTTAAATCTCATGAGAAAGTCTATTTAAGGATTCTTCTGTAAGGATGTAAATTTTGAAATACCTAGTTAGTTTAGCAGTTGTAAAATATGTGAGGTAGTCAATCATACCTTTGGCTTTTGCACTCAGCCAGGTTACTTGCCAACATAAGCAAAGACTTAAAGGCTTAATTTTTAGACGGTTCAGATGGAATCCAGTGTGAACCTTTCACTTCATCCATAATATCCTAAACATTAATTACTTATGAAAGTAATCAACCAAATTTATCACTTCTAAAGACAGCACGAGGGTGTCTTCTGCACCCAGGATATTCTCTGTTGAGTCATAAGTCAAGTCTATAGACCACTGTATTGTTAAATAACAGTAAATATAGCGCCTGGACTGTGGGCACTGAGTGCTTCAGCAAGTAGAGGGACAAAGTACTCCATGCCCTTAAGAGTTCAAGAGAATTGTTTGGGTAATTGGCTATGCACAGCCCTTTTCCATACTCTTAGCTCTGAAAATATAATCCTCAAAAGAAGTGAAGAAAAGTATCCCTAAACATCTGTTATCAGCTGGAAACTAATGTACAGGGAATTCTGCTACACGCCTCTCCCCAAAGTCTGCTCGGTAGCAGTGTCAAGGACCATGTAACAGGCAAATTATAGCTAATCTTTAGAAATTGGCTGTCCCACTTCCCATGAGGAATGGCCAGAAATCAAAGCTGGATAGTGTTGTTCAGCTGTCCTGTCCGTTTTCGTTCTTTACTCTCTTGGTCTTTCCTGCACCTCTTCACAGGCTCTGGCATGAATCCTTTACCTCTCTTCTTTCCACGCAAGTCACACAAGAGATTCTTGAAGAAGATTGATAAGAGGTTTCACTGCTTGGCGTTTTGGGGGTTTGTTTAATTTTCTTCACAGATGTTACCTTGTTGTGGCAGCACGTGAATATGAAGGCAGTCATCATGTACCATATGCATGATGAATCAAGTACTTTTGGGATGTGTTCAACATAATATGTCCATTTGGCATAGATAGCCGCCTCATCTAGGAGTCTGGGTAAGCAGACCAATGGTATTTGTGCATGTAGTTTGTTCTGCACATCCACAGTGGCCCTTAGGTCAGATCATATCTGAAAAAAAAGCCTCACAATTGATGGTATTATTTGTTCAGTTGATGCTCCTCACTGTACTGAGACGATACTACGTGTTGGTCTCCATCTGTGTGAGCCACATCAAAACACAGATGAAGTGTTCCAACAGCCTAGCTCTCCAGCAGTAAGTAGCTCGAGTGCTTCATTGTTTTATCTGTAGATAGTACTGACTCTAAGGCTTGTTCTTTGTTCCATGCTTCATACTCATCAATAGGAGCTTCTAACTGTAATTTAAAGTTGTCTTCAGTGCTTTCATGCAGGGGGGAACATTCATGTTCATGAAGAGTCACAGAAGGGTCACTAGGTCTTTTCCTGTTCCTCCTCCTCTCCAAACTTTATGGATGCTTACCGCCAGTGTAAAACTCAAAGATGCTTTTTCCATGAAAAATAAGAAGTGGGGTGCTGTGTGAGGCAAAAGCTGTGGGTTTAACTAAGCCCAGCACAAATCCCTGAGTCAGAACTTGGAGCTCAGGCTTCTGTTCTCTTTTCGAGGACTTGTCTGGTCTAATAAAACTGAAAGGGCCTGGCCTTTTAAGGGAGGGAGGAACCTAAGTGTTTGTGGCTTATACTGATTTGGTGGGAGTTGTGGCTGCTTGGCTGTTCTGAAGTGTTTTGTCCTGGCTGCCATAATTTCTTCATGAGGCTCCTTCATTTTACACTGGGCAGTCCCAGGAGAGCAAGACAAAATGTCTGTAATTGAGGAACTTCTGGTAAGTGATATGCTAGTTGAAGGTCTATATGTTTAGGACCTTGATATTCCAAGTATGCATTTTTCATGAGTGTAACCCAGTAACTTTTCACCTTATAGGAAGTTACAGACCTTTCTGCCAACAAAAAATTACAGTTTCCTCACAATATATTGCTATGTTGCTGCAAAGCCCATCAGACAGTAGAGGGAGCACATGTTAACCGTCGCTTTTCCCAGTGCCATGAGATAGGTGCACTAAGTGTATGTGAAACAGCTAGCAGAAATGGAAGAAATAGAAGGGTAAATGCTGTGTTGCTTAGTAGTGTGCTGGAAGTAGATGAAAGGGCTGGAGGGAAGAGGTTAAATGCCTGAGTATTAGGGAGTGAGGAGCTAAATCTGGCACCTTAATACGTCACACGGCAAGAGGCCAGATCTATTAGTTCAGATCTTAACTTGCTTCCAATATTTGGGTTTGAGAAGGATTAAAAACCAGGGGGGGAGCTTTTTCTGGTTCTGGTTTTGACAACGATGGAATCTCTGAGGAGTAATTTCAGTGCTGTGGCATCCAAACCCGAATTCTCATTTCGTGGGACCTTAGGATCCGAGCCACAACTCAGCATCATATCTTTGGTCCATTTGTACCGAACATTTGATAATTGTGCTCTACAAAACAATTTGTATATGGCTAGAAATGTAGGTAGGTCTCTCTGGAAATACAATGTAAAGCTCTGGTAGGTGATTTCCATTTCAAGAGTAGTGTGTGAGTTTAGCTTCTAGCCCTTGTTTCAAAAACAGCATCTCCAAGGTACAGTTTTCTTTGTTTGTCCTGTTTACATTACACAGTACCAGAGCTAGGACAAGCTCTGAAATAGAAGGTTTCTTAAGAATTAGCTGCATAAATGACTTCGTTATAACTGAGGATATAAATGAGAGTGACATTTCTGTAACAGACTTCCCAGTATAAAAGATAGAGTCTGTTGGCTATGAACACCCAGAAAGCTTTACCATGAGAAATTACAGTCAGAGGTTAGATGTTACATTTAGAGAAAATGTAGGGTGAGATGCATGAATCTGTTGGTTTTTTTTCATTGCCTTTTTTCAAGTAGAATGACTTGAGCTGAAGTTAACTTTTTGCTACTTAAGAAGATTATATGCTTCATAGAAAAATAATTCAAACTGCTTAATTTTTAAAGCTTTTTAATAAGAAAACTTCAAAGAGATTCATTTTAGAGTAGGATTCAAGTAATGTAGGTAAGGTAGTTAAATTTTCCCTCAGTGAAATGTAGTTTGAAAAATAGACATTCATGGCACCTATACAAGTATTTCTATAGATTCTTATCTGTAAGAACAGCAACATATTTTTTTTTTTTTAATTAAAGATCATTATAATTGCTAATGTATGATTGTTTGGGGGCATATGTGAGTCAAACTGTGGTTTTGAGAACACAGTTTTTGAGAACACCTTAACCTTCACCAAATCCTTTACCCTGTGTGTAATGTCTCTGCTGAATTAAAACATAGGCCCATGTTGGAGATTCCCTTCATCCTTGCCAAGGAGAGGAGCACCTCCAAGAGGACAAATGAAAAAGCTGGGAATCGTTCAGAATAATTGAGGAACAGGATTTTGTAAGACAGTGAGCATTGTGCAGAGAGGCTGATTAGCAATTTGGGAAAGGAGCAAAACAAAGAACCTTTGAAACCAAAGCAAAGGAGCAGAAGAACAACTCAAATTATTTAGGGAAGAGATGTTCTTCACAGAGAAGCAAAACTTTCTAGAGCAGAGGCAGACTCGTTCCTGCTAGAAATGGCATTATCAGACCAAGAGGTGAAGTGAGCCTGTTTGTTTTTTTCTATGTATTTGTTCCTTGTTTACATGTCTCTGTTAGCTCTTTTGTTATTTGGGAATGGGGGAGTGTTTTGGTGTTGGGGTTTTTTGAGGACTTGGATCTCTGTGATTGGAGGTTCTTCTGCTAAGCCTATATTGCTTTCTTTCATAGTCTTTTAAGGATACTACTGGAAAAAGTTTCTCACCACCAGTGTAGCATATGGTAATGTACTGAAAGAACTGTCTCCAGAAAATTGTTCCATAAGTGTTGATGTGTCCAGATAGTGGCTTACACCATGGAGTGCTCTTCAGCTCAGGTCTTCAAAGCTAGCCAGCAGTGATTCATTCACAATGTGTATCTGTCTAGACATGAGAACTTGATGCAACAGAAAGGTTTCTTACTCAAGTATTAAGAGACTGTACCAATTACATAATTGTTAACTAGCGCAGGCGGTCTCAAGTCATAGTAGGTTATTACTGCCATCATCTTCTCTGCAGACCACTTTGGAGTGTTTGGATGAAAACACTTCACCACGTCAATGCTTCTGCCACCCCTCACCAGAGCTGTTTGCTCCTACTTATAGGTTTCACATTGATGCTTCTATAAAGAGATCTGGAGGACACTTCTTGGGGCAGTGAGATCCATTTTCTTATCCAGTGAACACAATTTCAGCACTTCACGTTCTAAATTTTATAATATAATCTTAGTTTCAACTCTCTGGTAATGGGAATTCCTGTATTCATCTTTAAGCAAGGAATTTCTTAGCCTTTTTAACTTCAAACAGTGCTGAGCGTTAACAGATCATGGAAAAATAGCATTCTTAGAAGTCTTTACTGCGCAGTTTGATCTTGTACCTTGTGTATCTTACATTGTATCACTATCTCTATGCCCATCAGCTCTTCATGCTTCCCTCTGATTAGCTTGGCCAGTGTGGGCTGATGTGGTCCTTTTCATAGAGGGTATGAAGTCCATTGTGTCTTTTTTCCCCTCCAAGCCATCTTTTAGGGTGGAAAAGAATGAATTCTTATTTCTAGGGTGGGAGTTGGGTCTGTGCTGGTAGATCATGGTTGCTCTGTTTCTGCTTTGTGGATCATCGTTCAGCTGGGTACAGAGTCTGTCCTGCAGCATGAATGCATGATTCACCGTGGAGGAGGGTATGATACAAAACAAACACAAACCTTATAGCCAAGATGATGTTCGCAAAATAAAATGGGGTTATAATTTTTATGGAGAACTATTTTGGTGTGTCACAATTGCCTTGGTCCCTTTTGCCTGCCAGAACTGTGGATTTATGAACTCCCTCACTAGTTTCCTCACTCAAGGAAAGCAAAACCAGGAATCTTAAACTCCATTATTATTTCAAATGAATACTAATGGCAAACCTTATGAGGTGCTTGCTCAGCTCTGTAAGAATACACATGTCTATTCATGAGATGGGCCAGACATAGCAGAGGATTAGGAATACAGAATTTAAGACTGAATTTGAAAGGGCAGCACAGGAACTTCAGGTCCCAAAAAATCCTCTAAAAGTTTGGCTTTATTTCATGCTGTCAGCCAGGGTTCTCCTTATAGCACCATGATACTCATTATAAAGAAAAAAGTTAAATCCACCCTTCCTTCATGCCTCACAACATATGGCACTGTGCATGCTCAGCACATGTGTAGTATTGATAAAGAGGCATTATTGAGCCTGAAAACATTTTAAACAAAACAAATAATGTGGCTGCCCAGCACTTCCTCTGGCAGTAGTTCCTTGGACAAATCTTCCTTAACTCTCGCATGTATGGAGTTAGTATGTGTGTGTATATATATATATATATATCCCTCAGTAACACCAATTCATAGAAAGAATTTTTCAGAATAAATGTACAGCTGTGTATTTTATATATAGGGTGTGAAATGCAGCCATGCAGGAGGGCCCTGCCTCCAGCCTGGGGTTGCTGGTGCCAGGAGGGACTCAGCATCTTCCCAATGCCCACACGGCAGGCAGGAGGGAACTGGCTTCCCTGTGCCATCACACCTGGGCTGCTGACTGAGGGCAGGGTAGCTGGTCACTCTTCTTGTTTATGGACTGGCAGATGAGCTGCAGCTCGAAGGGGGCAGCGGTGGTGGAGCAGGGTAAAAGCCATTGCAGCATCCCTGGATCTGTGGTTTTCTGTTAAAGCTCTTCTGCTGACATGGCCACGACCCCAGTGAGCAGAGGGGGGCACGGCTCTCCACATGCAATGGTTGCAGCCTTTGTTCATACCGGATCGTGGGGAGCGCAGTTGCTCCAGGCTGACACCGGGGAGCGGGTGGCAGCCTTCAAGGCTTCCTCAGGAGCGGCACACTCCTCGCCTCGGAGGACCAGGATCTCAATCACGCCGCTTGCTCTGTTTACATAGTGTAGACTAAGCTGTAAAGAGCCAATTGCTTCAGAAAGGAACAGGTCACTCTTAGCATGCACAGGGCAATGGAAAAACAAATTCGGTATTGTAACACCAGCAAGCATAAAGCAAACCTGGAGGTGACCTGCAAAAGAACAGAGCACCGGGTTTCTGCCCTGTTGGGTGCTTTATGGTGTACAAAGATTGAGAGGTGTGCAGGCTTTTTTATTACTTTTTTTTTCTATTTCCAAAATAAAAAGTGTCTTTGTCTGGTACTTTGACTGTCGCAAGTGTACTGATTCTAGCTGTCCCTGGTTGGGCAGGCTAGAGGGCCAGTGGGAGGACTGAACAGAATACTAGCAGCTTTCTCAGTGTTTTCATTGAAGGAAAAGTGTTAAGGTTTTTCTAACAGAGCCTATTTTTTCATCTCATATTGCTGAGAATGTCTGAGCTAGAAGTGTTAAGAAAAGGAAGACAGACTATTAAGAAATTGCTTCATTTTAAATAATTATTTTATTTTGAAATGTGTAGCAGAGGGGCTTAAAGGTCCCCAGTGAGATACGGTGCTCTTGGTTCTTGATACTGTGCAGACATGTTGGGAGTAAGCAGCTTATAACCTACTTGAGAGAGGCAGATGAAAGATGGTTGGAAAAAGAGGCACAAAAAGGGGAAGTGGCTCGTCCAAGGTCATATGCTGGATCGAACTGTCTATGCCAGATCAGGTCTCAATCCTGCTCCCCTATTTGCTCCCTATGCTCATCTCTGCCTTTAACATTTTGTGAGCTTTCAGACAGGCCCAAGCATCCTCCTGGGCTGAGTGGACAGGAGGGGATAAACCTTCACCTCAGCTGGTTTTGATGTGGCAGAGGCAAAACCCAAGTTCTGACTTAGCCTGGGCTGGCACTGGGTCCAGACCCCAACTCCTGCCTGGTTCCCGCAGCTATGGTATTGGATGCCTTTCCTGGCTTTGTCTGAGCTAGAGCAGCAAGGGAAACCTTTCATTGCACACCTAAAGACTTGGAGATAATCAATCATTTTGTATGCCTTTCTAAAACATGAGGCGCGCACATGAAAAGCCACAAACCACCAGAAGGATTAATTTGGAACATTGGGAAAGGGTCTAAATTCTGCAACTTCCCTAGGGTGTGTGGGGCACTCTAATTTAACACCGAGGCACTTAAGAAGTAATTGTGCTGTTAGTTTGCCAGTCAGATAAACTCTTTCAAGACAAACAGTCCAGAAGATCCCTATTCTGTAATAGTGTCTGTATGTAATTTTAGGATCTAGGCAGAAAGTTTTTGATGTATACAAAAAGATAGGAGAAAATACCCATTCTGAAACAGGACACTTTCAACCCTTTAGCAGTGCAGAGACAGAAGAGCAAAATCACAGTTATGTGTTCCTTGCCGATCATCTCTAATACTGGCTCCTGGTATTGGGAGTATTGTGGTTAGCTAGCACTAAAATGTAAAGTTATTTTGAGCACGAAATCCTGAACATCATTCTATTTAAAAGAAAGAATGTAAAAGAAGGAGAGGAATGTTTACCAGCGCGTTAAAGCCTGTGTGACAACTTAGCAACAACTTAACAATCCTCTTATTCCCCTTCCTGTTAGGTGCTGTAAAAGGGGAGCCCAATGTCAGTAATAAATACCCAGATGGAGGGGTAGCTCCGGGTGCTGCTGGGGAGCAGGCTGGGTCAGGCTGAGCCTCAGCCGCGCTGCTCCAGTGCGGACTGCAGCGGGTGCCAGGCTGCTGGGGAGGTGAAGGCGGGAGCTTCTCCTCCTCCTCTCGGCGGGAGGAAGGCTTGAGAGTCCCGTGCTTCTTTGCCACAGCTAACTATAACCTGATGTTGGAAAACACAGCCTCTACTGCTGCTGCGTCCGTGGGTTTTGTGACCCAAATGTAACACGGGTTAAAGCAGAAGAATTCTTGATAGAGAAGTTTGCAGTTGGGGGTAGGTCTGCTCTGAATGTTGACAAATATTGAAACTAAATCTGAGAAAAGGCTTGCTCCAGTTGTTGGATTTTTTTTGTAATTGGCATTCCATGTGTGTTACACGGAGAGCTGGGATGTGCTATTTCTGTTACGTAAAAGGGGACTTGGGGGAGGTTTTGGTTGGTTTTGGTTTGGTTTTGTTTTTTAATAAAGTGCAGTGCAGAGTGTGTGAGTAGTGAGAAGGAAAAAACCTGCAAGGAAATAAGGAAAGCTACTGGGTGAAAAGCTGTCCCTGAGTCTGTTATTTCCATAATTCCTTGAGTTCCTTAAAAGTCTCTTTTAATGTTTCTAAGGAAAAGCCTTGAAGTGAAAGGAGAGAGGCAAGGGATTTTTTTTCCCCCTTTGGTTTAAAGGAAGGTCTTGGTTAATTCTATTAGTAGACTTTGGGCTTGTTTTTATTTAACAACAAAACAAAAATCCCTCTCAAGTTCCGAATTTCTGTATGGAAAAATTCTAGTTCTTTGCCAAAGAGGGAAGGATCTCCTTTCCATTCTGTTTGTTTTGGAGTATCTGTACTTAAGTGTTTTGTGTTTGTTCTTTATTGAATACATTAGTGGTGCATTAATTTCTTCCTGACAGTGCTCATTTCATTGCATTCGGGTAGGCTCACTCTTTTCCATGACAGACAAACTCATCCTTTTACTTGATGATCCTGCTTTGCCCTTCCAGGTTTTGGTTGATAATGGCTTCATTTCCTACATTGTTTACCTTTTAATGCTTTTTTTTGTTCCGGCTGCCACAAAGGAATCAGCTGGAAAAAAATAACAACCAACCGACACTGGATTCTTGCTCCAATTCCAATCTGTTTGCTTTGGTTTTCCTTTTTAGATTACTGTTTGCCTTTAATTTGTTTGTTTCTCCTTTAAGCGGGTTTGAGATTACTCAAGGGTTCCTTGTTCAGCAGGTCAAAGGGTAACTTGGAGACTTTGAAACCGTCTCACTCTTTATCACCAAGTTTTGCTCTTCCAAGAGTCCAAAGGATTTTGCAGCTCATGGAGGAAAGCATAAGCAGCAGACCTGAGTCATTGCAAGAAGCCATGGGAACCTTTTAGTGTCAAAGCAATTAAAAAAAAAAAACCCTGAGCTAAGTTTAAATCAGAACCTTGATTAATCCTTATATACAACTAACTAAAAGGCTAAGTTTACTGAGGATTAAATACACCGAGATGGATAAGTTTGATACTAATCACTGGTCACTTTGACGGCTCAGGATGAAGGCCCCCAGTTCTATATTCTTAAAACTACAAGTTTTAATATACTTCAAAGCAGAGAGGTATCAACGCAGAAAGATACAGCATGTGCTATTAAAAAATATCCTTTACCTGAAAGAGTCAGTCTGTCCCAGAGGTAATCCCTGCTTTTAAAAGAGGAAAGTCTGTTCTAACTGCTCAGCCTTGGCACTGTGAATTTGGAGGACAGCAAAACAAAGCATCTGATAATGTAGGCTCCTTAACAAATAATCACAGCTACTTCTTATTTCTGCTTAAGATGTTAATCCTTAAAGGTGCTACCTATGCACAGAGGGAACTTCTTCTGTACCTTTCTAGCATAAATTCACTCATTGTTTATTTTTTCCCAGTACTTAAATCCCTTGAAAACCTTGGAGGAGGGGGAAGAACCTCTAACATCTTCATTTCTTACAAAGATACACAAACATATACAAATAGAAATTATTTCAGGTGGATCACAAAGAGAGGGATGCTTACATTTTTTTTTAATTATTAAAGAAAATTATTAAAGAAAGCAGGGTGCAGGCATTATCCTCCAGTGGCATATATTCAGCTGGGGGGGGGATTATTAGGTTACAGATTTGCAGTGAATAAAAGATTAAAGTGTCTTCCCCTTCAGAGTTCCCCTAACATGATCAGCAGTTCCATTCCAAACTCTTAGGAGTGGAACAGTCTCACAGGTGTGAGGACTGGGAAGAGGAGATAACTCAGATGTGGGGCTGTAACTGCCCTTTCAGGTGTGTGGTGAAGCGGCCATAGTTTGCTGTTCACTGATCCACTCCTTGACAGCTTTAAATCAGAGTATTTTATTGTGGGAGTTTTGTAGTGGGGTTTTCTTCCCCACTCATGCAAGCTTAGCTCTCTTTTGGTTCATCCTGATAATCATAGAGAGGAGTGTTACAAAGTTTACAGTCTATGTTTTCAAGTGGAAAGAGTCTAAAGTAAATCTGAGATAAAGGTATTGCTGTAAGAACCATTTGTTTTGTATGTTCCCCAGATTAATTGAGCTCTGTATCCTTCCATGAAAAAGACTTGCTGAAAATAGGCTATTTCCTATAAACAGAAACAAAGGGAATTGTACAGTTAGAACACCCCTATCACTTTTACTTTTTGAGCTGCACATTTTGTCTCCTTGGCTGCGTGCCCTCAGCCATGGTAGGAACTGAAGTGCAGGCTATTCCAGTGGCAAGGGCTGACAACCCCCTCAAAAGCTGCAGTGCCATTTCACTCCGGTTGCTAAGGGATGCTCAAGCGTGATGTTGTCTGTATCCTCTTTTCCAAGAGAGCACATTGGTTTGGCCACAGCTCCACCCCCACAGTTCACAGCCAAAAGTTTACTGAGGTCATGTTCACTGTGGGCAGCATGAGCACATCAGGAGCTGTGCAATGGTCCCCTCTGAAAACTCAGTAACTATTTCTTTCTTCTGGAGGCTGGGGCATCCCAAGTGCTTAGTACCTTCAATTTACTAACATATATGAATGTCGTGGTTTGAACCCATGACAATGAATTGTTTGCAATAAGTGTTTGTTGCCTCGAGGCTTTGGAAGGCATGTGTGGTGGTTGAACATGCTAATCTGGGTCTTATAATCACCTGTAAAAACAAAGGTGAGTTCACTCAAGCGAATTCAGAGCCTAACTCTGATGGACTGAGAGTAAAACTGACAAAGGATCAGTGTTCTAAGCAGGAAGCTTTATCCCTTCAGTTAGAAAGAGAAAAGAATGGAATGACAAGAAGTCCATGTTTCAGATGCATTTTTCAGCAGGCTTAAAACCTACTCCATTAAGAAAGCAGTAACTCCAAAACCAACTTTTGCACCTTCAGAATAAAAGAATGAAAGCAGCTGAATCTAAGGCTGTTAGACATGTGAGAACACCAGTGAATTTGAATTTCATCTGTAAGTGTGCAATGCTCACAGTCTTCTGTGAGTAAACTTTTTTTTCCATTAATTTTGAACATGAGCTGGCAGTGTGTTCTTCTAGCCCAGAAAGCCAACTGTATCCTGGGCTGCATCAAAAGGAGTGTGACCAGCAGAATGAGGGAGGTGATCCTGCCCCTCTACTCTGCTCTTGTGAGACCTCACTTGGAGTATTGTGTGCAGTTCTGTTGTCCTCAACATAAAAAGGACATGGAACTGTTGGAACAAGTCCAGAGGAGGGCCACGAGGATGATCAGGCAGCTGGAGCACCTCCCCTATGAAGAAGTTGGGGCTGTTCAGCCTGAAGAAGAGAAGGCTGCGTGGAGACCTCCTAGCAGCCTTCCAATATCTGAAGTGGGGCTATAGGGATGCTGGGGAGGGACTCTTCATGAGGGACTGTAGTGAGAGGACGAAGGGTAATGGGTTCGAACTTAACCAGGGGAAGTTTAGATTGGATATAAGGAAGAAGTTCATTGCTGTAAGGGTGGTGAGGCACTGGAATGGATTTCCCAGGGAAGTTGTGAATGCTCCATCCCTGGTGGTGTTCAAGGCCAGGTTGGACAGAGCCTTGGTTTATTGGGACGTGTCCCTGTCCGTGGCAGGGGGCTTGGAACTAGGTGATCTTAAGGTCCTTTCCAACCCTAACTATTCTATGATTCTGTGATTCTAATTTAAGTAGGATTGAATTAATAAACGTCTTCTTATGTCTCCTACAACCACTTCGACGTTCATGTTAAGTTTTGGAAAATATTTCTGCTTAACATGCAGCAGTGTCCTTTAACACTCTCTTTTGAGTATTTTAAAGCCTCAGATAGACTTTTATCACTGAAGGACTGTGTCCATACATATAGCTATTTCATCTTTGCATTTATTTCTTCTAAGACTGCAGGATCTTCAGAAGTGAGTTTCAACTTTACAGTAAGTTAGGGTCAGATTTTGCCTGTACTTACCCTTCTAGTGGCAGGAGTCTGATGAAACTGAAGTTCATGGATTTTTACAAGATGGAAGCTAATACAACCTGTTCCAATAAGAAACACAATTTACTCTAAAGACACATTGGCAGCATTGTGTTATGTAAACAAATAAGAAAGAATGAGAACAGCTAATGTGTTGGTATGCTTATTCTTCAAATAACGTTTTCCTAATTAGGACAGCACTAGAAAAGAATCATGGCAGTTTGGTGGGTTTATGCAGTATGGTTGGTGCCTTACATCTTGTGTTGTGTTGTATTCAACAGGACAAGTTGGTATCTGCTGATAGGTTTAACAATTTGGGAGTTTTCTTTTTGTTTGCTGTAGCTTTTGATACTTTCACACCCTAATAACACTTGTAACACAGGAGCTAATTCTTAATTCTGTCTTAAGTAACTGGGAGCTTTGTGAATTGCGTGTCTTCTCTTTTCAACTACGTCATGCTTGGTTTAACCTGAAGAGACAGGCACAGGGTATACGTACACCAGCAGGGCAGCAATTTCTATGTCCCAGCGGCTCTTAGAGTTTAACCTCACAGAGCACATCCCAGTTGCATATAGGACAGGGCTGGGTGCATGCTGCTGGACAATGGCGTTTACCCAGCAATGACTCCCTTGTATGTGGCTGCTTTGGTGTGTTTGCCACTCCCCTTCCCTATGCTCACACCACTCACCGAGATTTTTGCATTTTCTATACCTCCAGCAATAATTTTTATCTTGTTTGTGTATTCCTTCATGTTTGGAGCTGAGATAGGTTCCCTCCCTCCCCAGCTGGGACCCAGAGGGAAGCAAAGCCTGGAGGCTGGGGCAGATTTTCCCTTCTACATGAGGTGGCAGATACTGGCGTTTCTGCATTCTCTTCATACCTGCAACCATAAAAAAGCTATGAGGTGTTACAATTTTCACTCTAAATTCTGCTTTATTGTGTCCTTTATGCCTTGCAAATGGCAGAGTTAAAATGTATTTGAAAAATGGATATTACAAGGAAACAATATAAAGACCTACAAAAAATACAAGGAATTATAATCTTTGCTTCAGATGAGTCTGGGCATTGCTGAGCCAAGTGTTTCTAAGACCTTTTAAAACTGCCTTGGCTTAAGTCAACAACTGAAGTCAGTGAGATTTTCTCCACTGACTCCAAATCTCTTAAGCTCTGCGTACCCTAAAGTTGTGGCATTTTAAGATAAACTCAGAGTACCAATAAATCCTCAAAGACCAAGGTTTGGAGGTGGCATTCTGTGTTTCTCATGACATGCACCCCTCTTTCAGCAAGGCCAGTTAAACAGATGTATCTGATGACACTAAGACCTTCTAGTTGTTTGCTCTAGTCACATAATTATTTTACTGTAGGTGGTTCTAAATATAGTGACTGGATGACGTGAAGACTTATGTTCATGGGAGTAGTCTTGTAGATAATTGAATTTTGCAAATTAGGATAAATAATTTATCTATAGTAAAGGACATTTTACTAATCTCAGGGGGGTAGAGAAATTCTACCTGTGTACTTTTAAGCAGCCAGGATATACAAGGAGCAAAGTGCCAATCTTGGTTTTCCAGATGTAGCTGATAAGCTTGTATAACTTACATAAGGAGGATTCCAAAAAAGGTATTTTAGAGAACAGAAAGGACCAACATAGCTGGTACCGCCATAGATGGGAGTGACTGTGTGCATCAGGTTGTACTCTCCTGGTCCATCCACAATAATTTGTTTAAGGTTGTTTCCCTCTGTCCCACCCTCTCTCTGACTGCAGCCCTCCAGAAAGGTTTGTGCCATCAGAGAACCACATCTCCTATCCCCGCACTCCATCCCAAATCCCAGCACCTCATCTCAGTGCTCCATCACAGCACTGTATCTCCTATCCCAGCGCTCCATCTCAAATCCCAGTGCCTCATCCTAGTGCTCCATCACAGCACATCTCCTACCCCCGCACTCCATTCCAAATCGCAGCACTTCACCTTAGTGCTCCATCACAGCACATCTCCTATCCCCGCACTCCATCCCAAATCCCAGCACCTCATCCCAGTGCTCCATCACAGCACATCTCCCATCCCAGCGCTCCATCCCAAATCCCAGCACCTCATCCCAGTGTCCCAACTCAGCGCACTGTCCCAGCCCCCGCGTGTCACAGAGCTGTCTGCCCTGGGGATGCGCGTTCTCCCAGAACTCCCACACTGGTCCAAAGTGGAGTAACGCCAGTGAGCGGCTGCGGGACCCTTCTGCAGGTCCCTGTGCGGGTATGCAAGGTCCGCCCACTGATGAAACCCATCAGTACATGCATACAGAAGGATTCAGCGCAGTAACTGCAGTGATCACTTCCACGTGCAGCAGGAAGCGGCCCGGGGCACGGCTCTGTAAGGATCCATTCAAACACGGGTTAATGTAGACCCCAGTTTGCAGCCCCCTTCCCGGCCGCTCCCCGGGGGCCGCCGCCGGTGGACCCGGGCCGGTTCGAAGCGGGCGCCGGCGGCGTCGCGGGGTGACGCTGTGTCACGTGAGCGGGCGCGCTCCCAGGGTGCACGCGGGCCTGGTTGCCCCACCCGCTCCCGGAGCAGCGCGGCGCGGGAGGGGAGAGCGGGGAGGGGGCGGTGGTGGGGAAGGCACACGAA